>CAUYPK010026545.1:0-10478 GCA_963574355.1 Loris lydekkerianus | reverse complement strand
AATTGGCTCAATTGGCACCTGTCTCAGGTGGGAGAGTTCAAGAGGTCTCTGGGGAGTGGGGGGATCTCAGGGGGCTGATGACAACTCTGCTATTGCTTACTCCAGTGCTGCGTGGAGTCTGGAGAATCCAACTAGCAAATAGATCAGTCTGTTCTCCTCTTTGCCACTACGTTGGACCCAGTCACTGACCCAGCTGCCTGTAATGAACAGATACTCCAAGGGCTTGCACCTGCCTGAATCACAAGGAAATCCTCCAGGCCTCTGCAGTCTGCCACTATCTAGCAGAAGGAGATGAGACCTGACATTCTTGGGTGCTTGATGAAGGTGTGTGGAGGGTTGTTCACTCAGATTTAGCCCCGCCACTGATTGATGTTGCTAACAGAATAGAACAGAACAGGACAGGACAATTTTGTGGAATTCTTTCTCTGTTTCTGCTAAAATCGCCTGCAAAAGACAGGCTGTTCTGAGTTCAAATGTCTTTGCTGCTGGAGGTGAGTATTTGGATGCTTTCTGGGTTTGTGAGCAGTGTCACAAAACAAAGCAAAAGCAAATCCTTTACTCATGGACGACCTCCTCTGGTTGCCCAGGGAGACAGGGGGTGTGGCTTCAGAATATTTACAAGTGAGCCATTTTTCTGTTAAAAAAAAAAAAAAAAACGACTATCCACCCTTCACTGACTAGTCGCTATCTACACCCCTCGAGAGATCAGCCAGATATCCGGACTACTGCGGAACAGGCCTCCAGATCTGAGGGTGGGGGCGCAGGAGAGTCCTCAGAGCCCAGCCCTGCTGCTCTGCTGTCAGAAAACAGCCACCACTCTGCTTCTCTGGCACCCGCAGCTCTGCTTCTCTGGAAACCACCGCTGAAGCCAACTGTTGGCTCCTCGCTTCCGCACCCCAGAGACAGCGCAGTTCAGCCACTGAGCTCCCCACAAGAGGTCCCCCAACAATCTGAACTTCTGGGTGGCAGGCCCCAAGATCCCCAAGTGGGAGTGGGAGGGGGCATTGGGGGCTCAGCGCTGGAAGCACTCACTCGGTTTTATGTAGCCCACCCTGCAGGGAAGTGCCACTGAGACATGGCTCCTCCTCCTCAGTCATGTGCCTTCATGCCAGCACTGTCCAGCCGCAGCTCAGGGATGGTCCGTTCCCCTGGAGGAATTGCCCAAGGATCTGACCTCCTCCAGGGACAGGTCTCCAGGCCCCTGAGTGAGGGTGGGGAGGGAGTCCTGACAGGTCAGCGCTTCAAACAGAGAAGTTAGAGTTTCACTCAGTTTTACGCCTAACTATATGGCTGGTCAAAGAGGGCTGGTGCACCCCGTCACAGGGAAGTGCCGCTGTGGCGTGACTTCCCCTTGGCTGCATGTTCCTCACTCTCGTGCCTTGGAGTCAGCACTGGTCAGTCGCAACTTGGGCTCTGTACATACCCCTCCCCTCAATAAATCACCCAGGGATCCGAACTCCTGGGGGATAGAGTTCCAGATCTCCGTGTGAGTGGAGGGGAGTGTTGGACTGCTGGGAAAGATATTCAAAGTTTTATACAGTTTTATGCTTGGCAGGGGAGTACCATGGCACCCTAGTAGGGGAGGTAGGACCAGTTTTTAGAAGGTTGCTCCCATGAAATGAAGTGGGAGGGCTTTTGATTTCTGCCCTTTTGTTTGTAGGGCTCTTAAGCTGTACTTGTGGGGGAGGGGGGATCCCGTCTGCTTGGTGATGGATTTTGTACCTTTTGTTTGCGTCCTTGTGGTCTCAGCTCACCTCAGTGGTGTTGATGTGCATTCTTCAACCTTCTCTCTTGGTACAGCTTGAATCCTCTAGGTTACTTACTAAAATTCCATCTTTTAACTCTCTTTCTGGATGGGAGCCTCTGTGGAAAGCTGGCTTCAGTCCGCCATCTTGTCTCCTCCCCAAGACATTTATTTCTAATCTAAGATTTTTAAAAATATTTTATCAAGATATGCTGTCTCTGTCAAAACTCTTTTCTTTTTCATATGAGGTCTCCAAGTTCTTTTTCTTATTGACTCTACTAATGTAGTGGAATTTTTTTGATGTTTTATTTTTTTTATTAATTCATATATATAGATAAAGATCAAAAATATATTTATGCCTGTGATATTCAATTTGTGATTATTTCTACAAATTGAAGTGGTTACATCCTACTGATTAACACAGCTTTTACCTCATTTATTAATCATAGTGTTAAGACATTTGTGTTTATTACTTAATAGATTTGACTTGTGACATTGCAATATATTTCATAGGTGAGGTCAAATAGTTGATTTACCCATATTGAGAAAAATAGCTATGATGATAATAAATACCATTTGGGAAAAATGGTGCTTTCCATATGTTTTACATATGTGTAAAATATTTTGTTTGCTACCAGACTTTTCCTGCACAGTATATCTTTTTTCCTATACAGTATGTCTCTTATATATTTGATCTTGCATTTCCCCCTTTCTCCCAGAAATATACAATATTTGGGCAGTGTCTTTGGCTCATTGGGTTGGGCACTAATCTCATATACCCACTGTGGTGGGTTCAAGTTAGTCTATGCCAAACTGCAACAAAAATATAGCTGGGTGTTTTGACCCCTTGTTGGGTGGCTGTGACATGCAAATCGCGTAGGCCCAAAATTTGGAGTTGCCTATGAGCTGTGTGAGACCATGGCACTCTTTTGAAGTCAGTAGAGTGAAACTTTGTCAGTACAAAAAAAAAAAAAAAAAAAAAAAAATACATTGGTACCATCATAGCTCAAGGCAATGCAATCTGCTAAGGTAAAGTGATCCTCTTGAGTTTATACTTCACAGCAGCTGAGAATGCAGGTCCAAAAACACCACTCCTGGGCAAGTATTTTACTTGTTTCCTGGATAAGTTAGGTCTTATTGTGTTGCTTTGACTGGTCTGAAACTTATTATCTTCCAAAGATCTTCCTACCACAGCCTCTGAAATTGCTGAAATTATACATGTAAGGTATAGTGCTAATCTGTGCTTATGTTGTGGTGAAGGTTTTCCTCATTATAACAGCCCTCAAATTAAAAAAAAATAATAATAACTTTATTCAAATATAATTTACACACTCAACATTTCACACATTTCAAATATAGGATTCAGGACTACACATTCAGGTATCACTACACACTCAGGAGAGAGATAGAGGAAGGAAGAAATGAAGAAAAGAAAATAATGAAGAGAGCAAGCCAATGAGAGAAAGATAATTGGGGAGAGAAAGAATAAAGTGAAGGAGTGGTGAAGGGAGTTATAGATGAAGGGAAACAAGAAAGAGAAATGTTGTTGGCATTGCAGAAGCTTTTCAGTATGATCAGATTCCAGTAATTTATTTTTTGTGCTGCTTCAATTGCCTGGGTATCCTCCTCATAAATTATTCTCCAGGGCAAATTTCTTCCAGTGTTATCTCTGCAGTCTTTACAAGCATTTTTACAGGTTCATGTCTTAAGTTTAAGTTCTTTAATCAGTGAGAGTCAATTCTTGTTACATAAGAAATGTGTGGGTCCAGTTTGTCTTCTACAACTCAACAGTCAATTCACCCAGCACTATTTTTTAAAAATTTAATTTCCTCCAATTTAATTTTTTCCTGTTCTCATCAAAAATTAAATGATGAGAAGTATCTGGATTCATCTCTTGGATCTAAATTATGTACCATACATGTACCTGTGTATTTCTGTGCCAGTTCCATGTTGTTTTCATTATTATAGATTTATAGTATAATCTGAAGCCTGGTAGTATAATAACTCCTAATTTACTCTCATTTTTGTTGAATAATTTTTGCCTATTTGAAGTTTTTTTTTTTTTTTCCTAATCTGAAATTAAGTACTAATTTTTCCATATGCTTAAAGTATGACAGAGGTACTTTAAAATGGATTTCATTAGATCCATAGTTTGGGAGGTGGAGCATGATGGTAGACATGAGTAACGTTTAACTCAGCCCTTCTGAAATAACAGGTGAGAGTGAGTGGGCTATATCTTTCCTGGCATGGAATATTTGTGTAAAGAAGCAGTTTGTGGTGTGCAGCTAAGTAGTGAATTGCTGCACTTGCCATGTAATTCAGAGCTGTGGGGTCAGGAAGAAAAATGTGTGTGAAGCTGCTGAAGCAGTGGCTGGTGGCCAGTGGAGGTGACAATCAGTGGCTCCCACAAGAAAGACTACAATTCCCAGTTCATGAGAATAGTAGGTGTTGTGGGAAAGGATTGGTGAATTATGCACTACATATTTATATTTGGCAGCCAGAATAGAGAGCTGTTTACAGTGGCACCACCAAGGCTAGGTGGCCAGAGACACAATAAAAGAAAAAGGATCCTGATTAGGAATCAGACATATTTTGTTCTTTCAGAAATGATGAATGACACATGCACTCTTTCTCACAGGCCAAGTGTTGCAATTTTAGTCTAAAATGTGAGAAGCCATCATGAACCCAAAACTGGTCCAGGATACCCTGCACTTCATGGGAACTGTTGCAGAGAAACATTGTGAAACTTGCCTGTGAAGATTTTTTGAGATAGGTAAAATCAATAGTTTGGCAGTGTCTAGGAGGCAGAGCATTATGGCAGATGGGATAGATGTTTAGCTAAGCTGTCCTGGAACACATTTTTTGTTTTTTTAATTGTTCAATTTGTTTCCACGTGTCTTGGGTTTTGCTAAATCCTCAGGTTGGCTGTTTTCCCTAACTCTACTTTTAAAATTCAATAAGAACAAGGTGGTCTGGGGGATGATGTCTGACTAGAGCCAGCATTCAACAGAAACTCCAGTCCAGAGGGAGAGATAATGGCCTGAAAGAACTCAACAATGCAGAAGGGTGAGAGCTGAGCTAAGGCAATAGATAGATAATTGCCTGTCTTTCCCAGGGGGGAAAGATGTGACTTCAAGGAAATAAGTTTCATTTATAGAACTCATTCCAAAGAGAATATGTGTCCAATCTCTCCCCCAAGAAAGTTGATTGCATGCTACTAGTGAGCAGTGAACTGAAGTTCTCTTCTCTTAGTCCACTGTAGCAACTTATTGGAAGCTGGGACTCCTTCTCTGGATTAGTCCCTTCTATGAGTCTACAAATTACTTTTTCAGGCAGGAAGTTTGAACACATATATTCCCCGCCACCTTGAACTTCCAGTGTACCCATTTGGAAATGGTGAATGACTACCTCTCACCTGGTGGTCTAGAAATACAAATCCTACAGGGATCAAAATATCAACACTTCTTGGCTCAGCCTTGGCATTGCATAGATGGTGGCAGCACAACTACACTGTATCTGTGAATCCAGTAACAGTGCAGAAAGACACACAGTGGAAGGTGTATTGCTAGGCTCTGATCTGTGAATCCAGTAACAGTGCAGAAAGACACACAGTGGAAGGTGTATTAGTAGGCTCATTAGTAGGCAGAGGCTTATTCCTCCATGTGATAAGTGGAGATTCAAGAACTACTGAGGTGCATGAATGCAAGTGGAATCACCTCCCACCCAACATCAGCATTTGTAGAGTGATCCTGCTTGGATCTAATTTTGGAGAGTCACCTCCCCAATGTGTGGTCAGCCAGTTGTATCCAGACTTTGCCTTATAGAGATACCAGAGCTGCAGAACAGTGATGGCAACTGTGCCGTGGCTGAGAAAGAAATACATTTGCTGTCTGGCTATTCCCAGGTTTACTTTAAGCCCAGGTGGAATATTCCTTAGTTGCTGTGGAGTACCTAACGCAGGCAGGCTTCAGCTCCCCATGCAGACTGGTGGTAGAGAGTGGTGGCCAAGAGGAGCAATCATTTACTTTACTTTGAATCTGGCAGGCGCAAAGCCCTGGCACATTTTCTTGTTGAACAGAACTGAGCCACAGAGACTGGGTTAACCTAAACTGGCAGTGAAATTACCAGAGACTGGGATTACCAGAATCTGATGTTGAAGGAGGAGAAGATTGGGGAAAGAACCATCAGCTCTTTTGTTCCAAACTTTCTATTGAATGGGCCTTTCTGATGACTTGAGCAACCATTACACTTCTGTTGTCCATTGCTGGAGATGTTTTGAACTCTCCAGGTAGGGAGTGGGTGCTGGCTTAGACAATTTGTAACTCTTCAACTGGACAAATCAACGGAGAACCCTCCAAGGTGGTAACCTTGTTCTCTTTTCCTGGGAAGGTTCAATTTTCCTCTTTCATTTATTGCCTGTAGGGGGTGGAGATGTTTCAGTTTCTTGTATTTCCGGACAGCTGAGTCTTCAACCCAGAGTCAGTGATTCACTAGGATTGGACTGAGATCAGCTGAAGATAAGACAGGGCTACCTAGCCACACCACACCAAACTAGTCTCCATAGTCTCATGATCTAGAACTGTATGGGTCCTTTGTGAAACTATAGTGGACAAGTTACAGTCACTATTGCCAGATCTTTCATAAAGTACTAGTCAAACAATACCCCAGAAGTCTCAAACCAATTTCACCTTACCAACTTATCTAGCCAAAAGGGGAAAAGTAATCATGAGAAAGAATCATTGGAAAAACACTGGCAACATGAATAATCAGAAGAGACCAACTCCCCCAAAGAATGACAGACTAGCCACAACAAAGAATCCCTTTCATAAACCGATTGCTGAGATGTCAGTAATTGAATTTAGAATTTAGATGTAAATAAGATTAACAGAATAGAAGTAAAGTTTGAATTACAAATTTTAGGAATAATTTAATATTTGTCACCAGAATACAAAGACAAAATCTCCAAAGATTTTGACACATTCAGAAAACAAGTTGTAGTCTTTCAAGATATGAGACATATAGGAGAATCATTCAGTAACATAGTGGAGCAGGTTGAAAAAAGGATTTCTGAAAAAGCATTTGAATACTTTCAAACACACTAACAGGGAAAGATAAGAGTAAAAAAAGACCATTCTCTCAGAAAGCTTTAGTATAATTCTAAAAAAAAACTAATATTCTCCTTGTAGAAATCCCTTAAGGCGATGAGGTTGCTTTGAAAGATACAGATGCTCTTCTCCAAGAGATAATCAATAAAAACTTTTCAAAATTGCAAGAGTTTCTGAAGTTCAGGTAGAAGACAGTTTCAGAACCTCAGCATAACTCAACCCTAGTAAAGAATCTCTTACACATGTAATAATTACCTACACCATAGTTAATATGAAGGATAAAATACTACAAGGATCTGGACATAAGAAACGCATAACCTACTAGAGGAAGAATACTAGAATTCCTGTAGATCTTTCCGCTGAACCTTTTCAACTAGAAGAGGACAATCATTTACCTTCAACCTCATGAAACAAAACAATTTTCAACCCAAGATCCTATATACAGCTAAACTGAGTTTCTTTTATGATAAAAAAAAATTAAATACTTAAATAATATTCACAACTGGAAGAAACTTAAAATAATTAAACTAGCTCTCTAGCATATTCTCAGACCCATCCTTCATAATGATCACAACAATGCTTTACCAACAAAGTAAACTCACTCAAAACGTTTTATCAGAACCCAACTTCCATAGGTTTGCAAATGTCCACTGGACTTTCTAGAAAATTGACACCCAAAATAATGACTGGATTATCAGTACTCTCAATTAATGTGACTGGCTTAAAATGCCCTATAAAGAGACACAGGTTGGCTGAATGGATACAAAAACTCAGACCAGATACCTGCTGATTACAAGAATCTCATCTTACCTTAAAAAATAAATATAGACTCAGGGTGAAGGATTGATCATTTATAATTCAGGCAAATATAAATCAGAAAAAAGCAAGTATTGAAATTTTGTTTTCATATACAATGGGCTTTAAATCAACAAAAGTAAGGAAAGATAAGGATAGCCACTTAATATTAGGTAATGGTAACCCTAAAAATGATGAGGTTTCCATTATTAATATTTATGCCCACAACCAGAATGCTTCTCAATTTATAAGAAAGAATCTAAGTGACACAATTACCTCTAGCACTAGAATGGTTGAAATTTAGTCATCTCTTTGGCATGGTTGTATAGATCCTCCAATAAGAAACTGAGAAAATAAATTTTAGACTTAAAACTAACTGCTCAATAATTGGGTTTAAAAGACATATACAGAACATTTTACCCTAACAAAACTGAATACACACTTTTCTCATCAGTGCCTGGAACATCCCCTAAAGTAGATCACATCTCAGGTCATAAGGCTAACATCAACAAATTTAAAAAATAATAATTATCCTTTGTCTCTTTTCAGAGCATTGTGGAATAAAAGTTAATCTCAGTAACAACAGGATTCTACAAATTCACACCAAGATATGGAAACTAAATAATCTTATGCTAAATGATATGTGGGTCATAGATAAGATTAAGAAAGAATTAACCAAATGTTTAGAACAGAACGATAATGAATACATTATTTACCAGAACCTCTGGGATACTGCAAAGGCAGTCCTAATTGGGAAATTTATAGCATTGCAAGCCTTCTTTAAGAGAACAGAAAGAGAGGAAACCAACAATTTAATGGTACATCTCAAGCAACTGTAATAGGAAGAACATTCCAACCCCAAAGCCAGCACAAGAAAAGAAATAACCAAATTAGAGCAGAATTAAAAGAAATTGAAAATGCAAGAATTATGCAACAGATCAATAAATCAAAAAGTTGCTTTCTCAAAAATGTGGCCAAATAGACATTTGTCCAACATAACCAGAAATAACTCTCGTGGGCTCTATTGACTTTACAATAGTAACAATGAAAATCAAATATCTAAGAGTGTATCTATCAAAGGATGTAAAAGATCTCTATAAAGAGAACTATGAAACTATGAGAGAAGAAATAGCCAAAGATGTCAACAAATGGAAAAGCATACCATGCTCTTGGCTGGAAAGAATCCTTACTGTTAAAAAGTCCATACTATTCAAACCATTCTAAACACTTAATGCAATCCCCATTAAATCACCTGTATCATACTTTAAAGAGCTGGAAGAATTATTACTTCATTTCATATTTAAAGAGGAAAAACCTCAAATAGCCAAGACATTGCTAATAAATAAAAACAAACAGGAGGGATCATGCTACCAGATTTCAGACTGTACTATAAATCTAGAGTGATTAAAACAGCATGATATTGGCACAAAAATAAAGAGGTAGATGTATGGAACAGAATTGAAAACCAAGAGATGAATCAATATACTTATTAGCATTTGATCTTTGATATGCCTATCATAAACTTAAATTTGAGGAAAGACTTCTTATTTAACAAAAGGTGCTGGGTGAATTGTATGGCAACTTGTAGAAGACTGAAACTATACTCAAGCCTTTCACCTCTAACAAAAATTGAATCTCAATGGATAAAAAATGTAAACCTAAGACATAAAACCATAAACATCATTGGAAATATTGCAGGGGAAACACTTGAAGAAATTGGCCTGGGAGAAAATTTATGAGGAAACCCCCAGGGCAATTGAATCAATAAGACCAATTCATTACTGAGATGTGATGATTAAAAAAAAAAAAAAAAAAAAAAAATTGCCCTGCCATGAACACAGTAAGTAAAGCAAATAGACTTCCATCAGAATGGGAGAGTATATTTTTAGGTTACGTTTCTGACAAGGGTCTGATTCCTAGAATCAGACTTTTGTCACATTCAGAGAACTCAAACATGTTAATAAGAAAAGAACAAGTGATCTCATTTTACTGTCAATAAGAGACCTGAACAAAAGCTTCTCTGAAGACTGGCACATAATCTACAGACAGATGAAAAAATATTTATCATTTTTAATCATCAGAGAAATGCAAATCAAAACCACTTTGAGATACCATCTCACTCCAGTAAGAGTAGCCCACATAACAAAATCTCCAAAGTACAGCTGTGGGCATGGGTGTGGAGAAAAGGGAACACTTCTCCACTTGCATTTCATTAGTTTGAAATGCAAACTAATATGTTACTTTTGGAAAGAACTTGGGAGAACACGTAGGGATATAAAAATTGGCCTACTGTTGAATCTTGCCATTCCTCTACTAAGCATATAACCAAAAGACCAAATATCATTTAGCAAAAAAGATATTTACACCAGATTATTTATTAAAGCTCCATTTGAATAGCCCAAGTCATGGGAGAAGTGCCCACTGGCCAATTAATGGATTAATATAATGTGGTATATGTATACCATGGAATACTATGAAGCATTAAAAAATATAGAGACTTTACTTTTTTTTATCTTTACATATAGGCTCCTGGAACATATTCTCTTGAGTAAAGTATCTCAAAAATGGGAGGGGGAGGAATTATCCACCCTACACAGTAAGTACGTCTATTAAAAACAAAACAAAACAAACAAAAAAAAAAAAACAACTTATATTTACTTACATTTTCTTATGAAAGATAGAACACAACTATATCCCAGGATAAGGGAGAGAAAAAAAGAAGGAAGGAAGGGGAGTGGAGAGGTTTCATGGTGGGTAAATTGTGGGACCACACCTATGGAACATATTGCAAGGGTACAAGTGAAATTTGTCAAGTGTAAACCATAGATTCCTTA
>CAUYPK010026542.1:0-33749 GCA_963574355.1 Loris lydekkerianus | reverse complement strand
AGTTCTCCCTGTCTCTCTCTCTCTCTCTCTGTGTTCTCAGTCTTTCTCTCTCTCTCTCTCTCTTTTCTCGCTCTATCTCTCTCTCTCTCTCTGTTCTCCCTCTTTCTCTCTCTCTCTCTGTTCTCCCTCTTTCTCTCTCTCTCTCTCTCTCTCTCTCTGTTCTCCCTCTCTCTCTCTCTCTCTCTGTTCTCTCTCTCTCTCACTCTCTCTTTGTTCTCCCTCTATCTCTCTCTCTCTCTCTCACCCTGGATAGAAAGAAACAATCCTGCTCCATCTTCTGGAGGCACATTTGTTTCATTGATGGTGAAAAGGTGATCATATTACAGAGATTGTGTCACTTCTCTCTACTGACAAGTCACTTCTATGATCCTGATGAACCCCTGTAAAGGTTCAGATGTCCCTCAGGCCCCCCCATTCAGGAAAAATTCAACTGCAGATTTACCCTCATATACACAGGTACATGCAGAGATAGACAAGTATTCTCTCTCTCCCCCCACCCCCAAATTTCAACATACATGAGCTGGGTATCTGTTGAAACTCAACTTCAGCCTCATGTCCCTCTCGTTCCCAAAGGGCCATCCTGGCCTTTTTAACTGTCAACCCCTCCTAGATTCTTTTGGCTAAAAGTAGGAGTTTTCTCCATCTACAGAGGCATCCACAGTGCCTCCTCAAAGCCCAGCAATGGCTATTGAAGGGCCCATTCCTGCTCTGAGGGTCCAGGGAAAATACACACTTGCCCCATGCCCTGCAGAAGAAGGCATGTTCTTTTCCTTGGTTGTTCTCCCACCGTATCCTTTCTTTCCCTTTGGCAGCAGCAAACTCAAAGGCCTGCTCAGTCCCACTGAAATTAAGAAGAAAGAACAAGACCTAAATGAAATGAATCAACTAGTAGACTGAGAAACTGAAAACGTGCCAGAGCCCGAGGGAGGGAAATGGAGAGCAGCAGGGCAGGGAATGAAAGTGGAAGGGCCCAGCTGAGGGGCCAGCCCCTGCAGGGTCCTGGCCCAGCCAAAGCTGTTCTGCTCTACTCACTATTGGCTCAGAGCTGAGAACACAGCATCTACCAGAGATGGCCAGTGGCAAACCTGTGAGCTGGGGGAGCTGCTCTCCAGCATCCTCTGTCTTGTTTTCATTTCCATTTTGAGTCTCCCTCTCCCAGACTCCCAGTGCTTTCTCCCTGTCCCAGGAGACAACCTCCTTACAACAAATTCACCCATCCCTGTCCCATTTCTGTAGAACCTTGGGTGCATTGAGTCATTTGTGCACCCAAGTGTGAAACAGTCGGTCATGGCTAAGAGCTCCATTCTCACAGCTGCTATGTGGCTGTTACTAGGGTGTGTTTCAAGAGGAAAAGAGGGAAATGGCAATCTAAGTTCAAATATGTATTAGGGCCTGGCATGGTGGCTCATGCCTCTAATCCCAGCACTTTGGGAGGCTGAGGCAGGAGGATCAGGCCAGGATTTCAAGACCAGCCTGGGAAATACAGCAACATCTCCATCTCTATAGAAAAATAAAAATTATCCAGGCATGATGGTGCATGCCTAGAGTCCCAGATACATGGGAAGATGAGGCATGAGGATTACTTGAGCTTAGGAGTTTGAGGCTGCAGTGAGCTATGATTGTACCAATGCATTCCACTCTGGGCCACAGACTGAGACCCCTTCTCTTAAAAAAGTATTGGAAGCTTTAAACTACAATGTTGTTTGCAGGTTTCTCTACTGCAGGCCTTCTCAGGGCCTTTAATATACTAATGTGCACTGTGAAGCTTTAAGAAGGGTACGTAGCATTTCTCAAACTTATTTGACCACTGATTTTTTTTTTAATGGTAGAGCAGCTTACAGGATTCGTGTTGTATTTGACCTATTTCCCCCCTCAAATGACTTAGCTGCATTTCCTAATAGTCCTTAATACCTAACTAAACCTAAAAGAGTGACTGTACTGGTGGGAAAGCCAGACACCCCTACAGTTAGAGAAGGCAGTAATGATTAGACTGTATCAACCTTTTATTTTATTTTATTTTTATTAAATCATAACTGTGTACATTGATGCATTTATGGGGTTCAGGGTACTGATTTGATGTACAATGTGAAATGTTTATACTGAACTGATTAACACATCCATCACAATTATATTCTTTTCTTAATAGTTTTGCACTGTCAGGCCATAAGGGAGATGGTAGTGACCAGAAGACCCTGGTGATAGGGCTGTCTTATGTCACACATTATAGATGGTTGTCACTTCCCAATTGGCCTGCTCCTATCCCATACAGTCTCAAGTGCCTTTAATACTTAGCTTTGTTGTGCTGTGTCTGAGAGAGCAGTATGAAAGGAATAGAAGGGAGCCTGTCTCCTCAAGGCATGTCTGTTTCTCACGTTGACACACTTATGTTTGACAGCTGGTCCTTCCTAAAGCGTTTGACATCTATGACTCCACTGACACCACCAGTCCCCCAAATTCCATTCTCTAAAGCTCCCTGGGCCTGCTACCTCAAGAATGGCTGTGAGTACCAGTCCTTTCTCTGGGTTCTCCCATGTATGTGCATGAGCCAATTACTTCTTTACAATGCACAGAATTGGGAAAATGGGAGGCATTGGCGAAAACTTGAGGACTGTACTGAGTCACACTGCTCCTCCACTAGCCTATTAAGTGAGCTGACTAGGTAGGTCCCTGAAAGAGACCTCCACTAGCTCCCTTTGAAATAGCTCAGATGCTCTTCAACTTGGCCAGCTGAGTGGGATGGGAACCAGCCTGCTCTCTTGAATTAGGTGATTTAGTCTTAGGAAGGGGTGGGCTGCCTGAGAACAAGAAGTTCTCACCTATTAAACTAAGAGCTCCCCAAAGGTGAGAACTGTACAATATCAGACCACTCATAAAAGTGCCGTGGCTACTGTGCTCTGTGCGGGTCAGAGCACCCCAGGAGCACTGTGCTCAGTTCCAGGAGAAACCCCTAAAAGCCAGCTTCACAAATTGGAGTGTTTGGCTGGGCCAGGTGGCTTATGCCTACAATCCTAGTACTTTGGGAGGCCAAGGCAGGTGGATTGCCAGATCTCGGGAGTTCGAGACCAGCCTGAGTAAGAGTGAGACCCCCCATCTCTAAAAATAGCTGGCATTGTGGCGGGTTCCTATAATTCCAGCTATTCAGGAGGCCAAGGCAAGAGGACTGCTTGAGTTGAAGCGTCTGAGCTTGCTGTGTAAGCTGTGATGGCACAGCACTCTAGCAAGGATGACAAAGTGAGACTCTGTCTCAAAAAAAAAAAAAAAAAAAGCAAATTGGAGTGTTGCCAAAGGAAAGTGACAAATACGATATCAGATATCAGGTCAATAGGCCAGGACATTTTTGAGACATGTAGGTACTACAAGCCAACATTTTATATAAAATTTCAGGAGGTTAACACACCTCCAGGTTAAGAAGCCTAGCTATGGAACCGTATCACAAAAACTCACTAAGCAAACTTGGTAGATTTAGAAAAGAAAGGAAGGAGAGAGGGAGGGGAGGAGGGAGAAGGAAGGAAGGGAGGGAGGGGAAGAGGAGGAGGGAGAGAGAGAGGGAGGGAAAAAGACAGATTTGAGGAAACGCAATATATTCAGATATTTTAAAGGGGCTGCCAAGAGGAAGGGGGAGGAAAGATGTTACTGAAAGACTGCTTTCCGTTACATATCAAAAAATTCCAATTAGAGTTGTTCAACAATGGAATGAATTACCTTAGGTGACAAATGCCTTGGTGATGAGAATTAAAAATCTGAGGAAAAGATTGAACTAGATGCTCTCCAAGGTCTGACATCCCTTCCAACTTCACATTACCTCCCATCCTAGCATTTCTGTCTATGGCACTGAGATCCTTCCTAGTTTATCACAGACCAGAGTTACAATCTTACTGACAAACAAAGCTCAAAAGGCAAATTCAGATCAAAGGTGGCCCCAAGCTCTAGAACCCTTGGTCCCCTCACTCTATTCCCACCTGAAGTCATCCCATCCTACCAGCCCCCATACCAGAGCTCTCAGGGTTTTGCTTGGCGACAGCTAGTTAATCTGATAAACTAATCTGTATTAATGGGATGAGGAATGCTAATGAATTAATGCATTACCTTCCCAAGTGACATATTTGCATTTTAACAGAGGTCTTCTGGAGATAATGCCTTAACTCAAAGGAGTGATTAATGTTGAAATTTCAGCTGTTTGGCAGTCTAGCAGAGGCGGTATTTTTGGAAAGGGAACCTTTTTCCACCCTTCATTGTCAGACCATCTGCTAGAAGAGGAAACACATGTCCCTGCCCTTGAGGGGTTTATAGTTTACATAGTTGGGGGATTACAATGGCTAACATTTATTAAGCCTTCACCAAAGTGTGGAGTACAGCACTTCGATAATATAAATATTATCTTTGAATTCTCACAACCACCACTCTCTGACATAGGTGTTTTGCAGATAAAGAAACTGGGTCTCAGAGAGGTTAAGTAACTTGGTACTGCATTTCATTGACTCTAAGAGGCTGTCAATGGTAAGAGACAACATTTTCTCTATTTCCCTAAGAAAGAAAAAATGCTGCCAATTAAACTACAATGCATTGTGGATTGCAAGCAGCATTTCAGTTTCAAAAATGTTAAAAATGTGTCTTCAAAACTATGGAATGCAGTAAGTATTAAGGCCAATTCCAGAGTATACACTCTCCTTAATGCTGATTATAGAACCCATATGGGAAATAGCTGGGGAATATTTCTATATAATAATATAATAGCAAGTGCATATTAATATTTTAAAACAAAATGATTACACAAGTATCTAGAAGATTGCACATGATCTGAGGTCAATGGCAGACCACATTGGTGGGGGTCATGAACCTCAGTGGTGGAGGAAAAAAGGGACAGTATTTATGAGAGAGGGACTATGCTGAGCTGGGCCTGAGGCTGAGGCAAGGGACAGCAAATAACAAATAACTCTGGAATTCAGCTTTCTTTCTTTCTTTCTTTCTTTCTTTCTTTCTTTCTTTCTTTCTTTCTTTTTTCTTTTTTTCTGAGACAGAGTCTCACTTTGTCATCCTTGGTAGAGTGCCTTGACATCACAACTCACAGCAACCTCAAACTGTCTTGCCTCAGCCTCCAAGTAGCTGGGACTACAGACACCTGCCACAATGCCCAGCTATTTTAGAGGTAAGGTCTCTCTCTGGCTCAGGCTGATCTCGAGCCTGTGAGCTCAAGCAGGCAATCCACCTGCCTTGGTTTCCCAGAGTGGTGGGATTACAGGTGTGAGCCATTGCACTCGGCCTTGGAATTCAGCTTTTGAAGAGACGGTACACTGACTGGCTTGGCTAAAGTGAAGGAGTTACTTACAAAAACCAGAGGAGATGCTTTAGGGAGATGGAAAAGGGAAGGCTAGTGAAGGGGGGGAGGGGCAGATAATCTTCAAAGGCCAGGATGAGAGATCTCCATTCAGTATGATGGGCAGATGGGGCAATTGTGGATTCTTGATAATCAAAGAATCCACATATGAATCCACATATAATTAAAGAATCCACCATATGAAGAAAAGCTCCTTCTGCACACTAGATGAATTAAAGCGCTCAGCCTCAAAGCCAGGGGCTTCTTAAAGGGGTAAAACCCAGCATCACAAAGGGATTATGTCATTGGAGACAGCAGAATTCAGGGGCATTATGCAACCAGAGTTCTCAGCCCTTTCTTGATGTGTGTTCCCTTCTCTCCAGGTGCATCATTCATCACTCGGAAGAGGAAGTGGCAGAGCCATGACTGTGTGGGGCATGATGCCTCAAGCACTGCTGCTGAAGCATGTACTCTCACCCCCAGGCCATGATTGGGGGTGACTACAGGCTGAAAGATGTACAGCTCATCTCCCCATCATCTACTAACTAGTGTTTGTTGAACCCCCATAATATGTGCCCTCCTGGCACCTGGGGGGACACCTGGATGAAAGAGAACCTTGAAGTGCTCACTAAAAACAGGTGAACACACAGAAAGTCAAAGCCATAAGAGATGGTGGAATGAAGTGCTGAATTGTGGCAGAAAGACTGTTCAGATTCCAAAAAGGAAGAGGTGAAATTGTGGGTGCCTTTTTTCCCCTCTGTATTTTCCCGTATTTTCCAAGTTTTCCACTATGCATACATATTTCTTTCATAATCACGAAAAAATTATAATTTAAAAAATAAGGGCAGCCAATAAAGGCTAAAATAATTAGGAAAGGCTTTACAGCAGAGGCTGGACTTGAGCTTGTGCCTTAGAGGATGTGATGGAAAGATTTGCAGAGGTGGAGAAAAGGGGATCACTGCAGGCTAAGGAGGGCTAGCACAAAAATTACTGCAGATCACCAAGTGGGGTACAGTGGGGCAGGGAGAGGAAGGAGAATAAGGGACCCTGGGGGTGGGGAAGAAGTGAAAGAGCGAGATTATATATATGTGTGTGTGTATTGCATATATATATTGCATTTGTTAAGTCCCTTTTATGATTGTGTCTAGCAATTTTGTTCTCTTTGTCATCCAACTTCCAACCTAGACTCAAGCAAGCAAGTAATATATATATTATATATGTGTGTATATATATAATATACATATATATTATATAGATGCGTGTATATATAATATACATACATATATATTATATAGATGTGTGTATACATATACATATGTATAATATATACACACATCTATATTATATTATATATACACACCCACATACAGACACACATGCGATATATATATATATATATATAGTTATATACACAGGTATATATATAAAATATAGTGACTCCCAGCTGTTGTGGAAGGCAAGCCTCAAATACCAGAGAGAAGAGCTTTTCTATTTGATATAGTAAGCAAAAGGGAGCTATTATAGGCTCTTGAGCAGGGAGTGACATGATGAAAGATGTTTTAAGGAGATTCCTTTGGCAGCAGTGTTGAAGGATCACTCGGCAGGGATGGGAAGCTGCTGCAGTAATCCAGGCATGAGGTAATGAGAGCTCAGGGTATGACGGTGGCAGTGTGAATGGCCAAGAAAGGGTGGATTCCTGAGGCACCTGTGAGAGATGAACTAGCAAGACAAGTGGTGACTTACTGCAGTGGGGAGGGGTGATTGATTCCAAGGTTCAGCCCTTGGGCTATGAAAGAGTGATGGTGTCACTGATAGACATGGAGATACAGTAGAAAATGGGCAGAAGCTAGGGAACAGTGAGGAGAGTGAGGGTGGAGAGGAGATCTGGAGTTTGGTTGTAGCTGTGGTGAATTTAAAATCGTGGTCAACTCCAAAGAGAAAATGTCCTTAAAGGTAATAATGAAATGGAACTGGAGCTTAAGGCCAGGCTTTATCATTTCCAGCAATCACCTAGAATTCCAAGCAGGACAAGCTATATTTAGACTAAATGTGGAAACCTCTAAAGGTGGGGGAGCAGGAGGGAAAAAAGCAGACCCAACAGCCAATTCTGATTTGGACTTTGCAGGTGACAGATACTAAACTGTGCAGCAGGAGCAGACTGGTGGGTCTGTTTAAAGATTCCCCCTCATTTTTCTCTGTCAGTGGATGATTTTCCTACATATTAGAAAGGTTACGGCTTGGCTATAGGTGATGAGATGAATATGGAATAACACTCGTTTTTATTAATGATATCTGCATTCTTTGCGATTTCACTGATAGTGGCAACCAACTTAGTGTGACACACACTGTCCTCACCAGCCTTGTGAGGGGGCTGGTTTTCAGAGCTCCAGTCCACAAAAGCGTGATCCAGAGTTCTGACCACCTTGATACAGGCTCAGAGGCAGGTCTCATTTTTAAAAAGCATCTGGGTACCTCAGTTTACCCCTATGTCAAATGGCAGCATCTGAAACTTACTTGCTTGAATCTAGGTTGGAAGTTGGATGATAAAAAGAACAAAATTGCTAGACACAATTGTAAGAGGGACTTTACCTAACAAATGCAATCAGTGTAACCTGGTTTCTTGCCCCCTCAATGAATCCCCAATAAAAAAAAAAAGGAGCAGTGGGCTAATCCCAAATACAGGTGAAGATGAGAAATGATTGGGGTCACAGCAGAGCTAAGTGAGATTTATTCCAAATATAATATGTAGAAGATTGATAACATAAGAGGTTGGTTCTCTTTGAAAATAAAAGTGGAGTCAGCATCCTTCTTTATGAATTGACCAGGTGCAGAGTGGAGAGGATCCTAGTAAGCGCAATCAGAAATAAAATAGAGTTTCATTTCATGCAACTCATGCCATGGAAATGCAGGATATCATCTTTAAATGCTATGGAAATATCTATGCACATAAACTTTAAAACTTTGAGAAAATGGTCATATTCTTGGAAGCAACTGGCCTTCCTGGTCTTCGTAAGGAAGAGGTGGAACTCTGAACAGATCAGTATCAAGTAACAAAATTGAAACAACTATAAGACATATTCCAACAAGAAAATGTTATGGACTGTATGGCTTCATGCCTAATTTTTACTAGACCTGCAAGGAGGAGTTGGTGCCTATTCTGCAGAAATTATTTTGTAACATTGGGAAGGAAGTAGTCCTCACCAAATCATTATAGGAAGCCAATATTACGTTGATACCAGGACCAGTAAATAATGCAATAAAACATACAGACCAATATTCCTTATGAATGTAGAAGCAAAAATATTCTCAATAAAATCCTAGAAAACAGGATTCAGTTGCTCATCCCCCCCCAAAAAAAAAAAAATCCACAATAAAGTGTCATTATCTCAGAGATGTAGGGATGGTTCAACCCCTACACAAATCTATAGATGTGATTTACCACATAAATAGAGGCAAATGCAAGGACCAAATGATGTTAAAAAGTTGAAAATGACCTTTCTGTGTTACCCAGAAATCTCACATCTAACTACCTAATCAAGAGAATTTAAAACTTACAAATCAATGTTTATAATAGGGCTATAAAAATCACTAAAAAGTACAAACATACCAAATGTTTACCAACAGTTAAATGAATAAACAGACTGTAATGCACCCATTCTATGTGATGCTATACAAGAGTAAAAAGAATACAAGTACTGATACATATGGCAGAGTGGACAAATTTTAAAATACATTGTGCTAAGTAAAAGAAGGCAGAGACAAACAGCAATATCCCATATAATTCCATTTACATGACTTTATAGTGAAATCAAAAGTATAAAAACAAAGAAAAATCAGTGCTTGCCAAAAGTCAGTAGAGGACTACAGAGAGGCAATGCAAAGAAATAATTTGTGGTCATTGAAACTTCACTGTATTCTGGTGGCAGTGATGGTTACTTGAATCTATGCATGTGTAGACAATCATAGAATGTTATATTTCAACATGGTAATTTTTCAAAAAGGTAAAATATAATAATACTATGAAAATTTATTTCAATTTTGGCAAGTTTTTCCATTATCAGAAGTCTATGCAAATAATGCAAATACAATTTCTGATTAGAGTTACACAAGAGTGACTTAATTTCTCTTTGTTCTTTGACAGGATTGCTAGATTGACATTAGGTAGATGTATGTTGCTTAACATCTTACTGGAATCAAGTTGTGACATCTTTATGGACTGTTAGATGAGTCCAGTAGTTATACGAGATGATTTATCAATGGTTATTTATTAATTTGTGGAAGTCTGTATTGAGATGCCACAAGGTTTCCTCCTGAGCTATTACTGGATATTTGCACCCATGATTTAGATGAAGATATTTGCTGTTTAAATTTATGGATGATATCAAGTGGTATGGGAGAGTTAATCAGAATTTTAAATAATGTGCATTTATATGTGCAGTTTGGAGCAAAACAACATTTTGTGAAAGATGTATTAAGTCTCTGTTTAAGTACAGGTTTGACTGTACAAGTACAAGAGAGATATAGGGTATATAATTTAGGCTTAAGGGAATTCTGTGTTTGTCATCTTAATGTCAGGTAGCATTCATAACTGTCTCATTGGACAAGCACTCACTTAACACATATGCCAAGTTTGTAGCCTCAAGTATTAATAAAGTCACAGATTCACTGGACTGTGTCCAGAATATAGTGAAGAGCCTAGAACATTTTAAAGTCACTGCTCTGTGATATGCCAGGTGCCTAAGATCTGATAACTGAGGAAACTTGGGTCTTGTGACCCTCAATCCTGAGTCCCCACACCTGCCTTTGACCTATGCTGTCCTGATACCTCCCTCTATACTCCCACACTGCCACTGAGCAAGCACTCAGCCCCCATCAGGTCTCAGAACAAGGCTTTATTTTCTCCCTCTTATCAAGCTACCTGATCCTTGGTCTTCTCTGAGCATCCCCACAACCCCTGCCTACGTCATTCTCCAGTTTCCACTCCCCAGTGCAAAATGCAATAATTAAGTAAGTGAGGTGAAATCTATGTTAACCAGTTTGATGTAAGCATTTCAAATTGTATACAAAATCAGCACATTGTACCCCATAATTGCATTAATGTATACAATTATGATTTTTTTTATTTTTTTTATTTTTTTATTTTTTTTATTATAGATAAAAATATGCACCATAGATGTGGCCCAACCCATCACCCTCCCTCCAGCCAAACTTCCCCCCTCCCTGCCCCTTCCTTGGTCCTTTCCCCATAGTCTTGTGGTATAGTTCGGTTATAGCCTTCATGTGAAAGCTATAGTTTAGCTTCCTAGTAGGGCTGAGTACATTGGATACTTTTTCTTCCATTCCTGGGATACTTTGCTAAGGAGAATATGTTCCAGCTCCATCCATGTAAACATGAAAGAGGTAAAGTCTCCATCTTTCTTTAAGGCTGCATAGTATTACATGGTATACATGTACCACAGTTTGCTAGTCCATTCGTGGGTTGATGGGCACTTGGGAGAAGAGCTGATTTGGTTATGGCAAATTTCTTCAACATAATGTCATTAAAGTATTTAATTTCTTCATCATAAATGAAACTCAGTTTAGCTGGATACAGGATCCGGGGTTGAAAGTTATTTTGCTTTAGGAGATTAAAAGTCAATGACCATCCTCTTCTGGCTTGAAAATTTTCAGCAAAGAGATCTGAAGTCATTCTAATATTCTTCCCTTTGTAGTTAATGGATTTCTTAAATCTGGCTGCTTTCAGAATTTTCTCCTTCATATTAACTTTAGTGAAGTTAATTATGATATGCCTGGGGGATGTCTTATTGGGGTTGAGTCATGCTGGGGTTCTGAAACTGTCTGCTATCTGAATTTCAGAATCTCTTGGCATGTCTGGAAAATTCTTTTTCATAATTTCATGGAGAAGGCCTCTGTGCCTTCCGAGGCCTCTTCATCACTTTCAGGGATTCCATTGAGGCGGATGTTAGCCTGTTTCGAATTATCCCAGAGCTCTATGAAAGAATGATTTATTTTTGCTTGCCATTTCTCTTTCTCTTTGAGAGTTTGGGAGTGTTCAAAGGCTTTGTCTTCAATGTCAAAAAACCTTTCTTCTGCTTGCTCTACTCTTACTGAGGGCTTCTACTGTATTTTTCGATCTTTGAGTGCTGCAAAATCTTGATTCAGTTCATCAAAATCTTTTGTGGTTTTATCTTTAAATTCATTAAATTCTTGAGACAACTTTTGAATTCCTCCTCGAATTTCTAATTCCAACTTTTGAATTGCTCCTTAAATTTCTAATTCCAAATTTTCCTCCATACTATTAATCTTGTTTGCAATCCAAATTCTGAATTTGATTTCTGACATCTCAGCCAGCTGCTTATGAATGGGATCTTCAGTTCCATCTGACATATATTTCCTTGGGGTGTGTGTGTGTGTGAGGGGGGGATTGATGTATTCTGGTTATTCATGTTACCAGAGTTTTTCTGCTGATTCTGCCCCATGGTTGTTTTATACCATTTGATTTTTCCCCTGGAGCTTTGTCGAGGACCCATACAGTGCTATGGCCTGAGAAACTGGGGACCTGTTTGGTGTGCTGGGGCTAAGTGGTTCTTTCTGGTTTTTAGTTGGTCTCTGTTCGTCCATAGTGAAACAGTTACTCTGGTTTAAAGTCTCAGCTGTGAAGAAATACCAGCAATTAAGTCACCCCACCCCCCACAGGCAACAATTGGTAAAGGAAAATCAAACCTTCCTACAACCACACACCCAGGGCACCCCCTGAATAGTCCTTGGGTGATTGGCTCAGTTCAAAAATCTAAATCAATTGTCTCAGTCAGCACCTATCTCAGGTGGGAGAGTTTAAAAGGTCTCTGGCAATTGGATCACAGGGGTCTGGTGACTACTCAGATATGGCTTGCTCTGGTGTTCCGTGGAGTCAGGAGGACCCACCCAGCAAATAGATCAGTCTGAGAAGGTTGATGCCTTTTTCCACACCTTGCACCTCTGTTGCCCCTGTCACTGAGTAGCCCCACAGGGCTGTGACTCAGTTGCCTGTAGTGAACAGATCCTCCAGGTGTTTGTACCTGCCTAAATCACAAGGAAATCTATTTCTGCTCAGTTAGGCTGCTGCGCTCTGCCTCTGTCTAGCAGGGGGAGGTGAGGCCTGACATCCTCGGGAGCTTGATGGAGGCTGGGTGTGTTCACTCAGTTCCAGCCCCACCCCTGATTGATGTTACTGACAGAACAGAACAGAACAACTGTGTGGGAATTTGTTTCTGTCCCTGCTAAATTCCCCTGCAGAAGGGAAGCTGTTTTGAGTTCCCAGAGCCTGTGCCTCAGGCCCTGTCTTTGCTCCTGCAGGTTTGTTTTCGTTTACCTGTCAGTTCTAGCCTCCTGTGTTCCTTTGTCTATAGGCTAACGATCCCCCTGAGGGCCGGGTGCATCTTAGGCTCAGTAAAGCAGTCCTCTGGTCAGCCTTGCCCTGGGAACTTTCTGGCTCTGCGTGTGCATTTCTAGTCCCCGTGCTCCACCCAGGCTGGTACCGCCTCAGGCAAACCCTTTACTCACTTGGCCTAAGTTTCCATCCCAGATCTGTTCTGTGGTGGTTGCCACCTGAGTAGATGCCTGGTCTCCTCTGGTTACCCAGGGAGACAGCAGGTGTGGCTTCAGAATATCCGGGAATGAGCGCTATTGTTGCTAAAAGATGGCTGCTTCTCTGTGCCTCGGGGCACCACCACTCTAGTGTGGTTCCCTCTCAGCCAACCATCCTCTCCTCACTCCTGTGGCATAGAGTCAGCACTAACCAGCTGCAGTTTTGACCCTGTCCACACCCCTCTAGAAACCCAAGAATCTGGACTCCTGGGGGACTGGCCTCCAGACCTCAGAGTAAGGGTGGAGGGGAGTGCTGGGAGCTCAGAGTTGTAGGTAGAGAATATATACAGTTTTATACAGTTTTATGCCTGGCAAGAGAATGCGGTGGCACCTAGTAGGGGAAGTAGGTTCAGTTTTTAGAGGGTCTCTCCAATGGAGTATAGGGGGAGTACCTTTGAACTCTGCCCGTTTGTTTGTGGGGCACTCCGAGCCATTCTCATGGGGGAGGGGACTCCTGTCCACTTGGTGATGGATTTTGTACCTTTTGTTTGTATCCTTGTGGTTGCAGCTCACTTCAGCGGGGTTGATCTGCGTTATTCAACCTTCTCTGTTGGTGCAGCTCTAATCCACCAGGTTACTTGCTAAATTTCTGTCCTTTAACTCTCCTACTGGACGGGAGTCTCTGTGGAAAGCTGGCTTCAGTCAGACATCTTGTCTGCACCCCTTCCAGTGAGGTTCTCGAGCTGCTTCCACTGATAGTTGAAGTGGAGCTCATCATTGCCCTGAGAACAGCATGGAGTCTTTCATGAGGATCTGCCCCCAGGTATGATGCTAACATTTGAGCCATGTGGGTGAAGGTTATACTCCCATAGGCTTCACCTCCAACACTGGGATCAAATTTCAATATGAGGTTTGGGGAGACAAACTATAGCAGCTTGGATGTATTTTTGATTCTCTGTTTTGTTCTTTATTTGACCTATCTATTCCTCCCCCAATACCTACTTCACTTTCACTTTTCTATAACTTTAAAAGCAACCTTGCAATCTTATAGGTCAATCTTTCTCTCCTTTTTTTCTTTTCAAAACTGTTTGAAATTTGTAACACTTTCATCTTTTGTATATATTTTTTCATTAGTTGTCAGTTGACAATGAATAAAACATTTCATTATAGTTTCCTTTTTATTTGGAACACTATTACATTTATACATAATTTTGGAGGAATTGACTTTATGACATTGTACTTTCCTATCTGCAAGTGTGACACAATTTTTCCTATATTGGGGTCTTCTAATAAATTCTTCAATAATATTGTTACTTTTTATAACTGATTTAGATAGACTTAATTTTTATTGCTATTGTGAATGAGCTTTTTAAAATTACGTTTTATATCTGGTTACTGATGCTATGTAGGAAAACTAGAATTTGCATAGTGCTCTATATCCAGTAATCTTGATGAGTTTTCTTATTAGAAATCTCGATTTCCAATTTAGCCCTCACTGAAAAAGAAATAAAAGGATTGAAAATCATGGGAATTTTTTCTGAGACAGCTAGGAGTATGCTGTAAGGCCTTTCTACCAAATGGAAGAGGATGAGCGGAAACTATTTTCTCTTTCACCTCAAATCAAGACAGAAGAATTTAAAGAGCCTAATAAACTTTCTTTACAGTTACAGTTCTAGTTTCCATCAGATTTTTAATGCCAAAATTCATAACAAATTGTCATGTATGCTTATGTCTTCGTGTTGTCATCAAGGACTACCTGAGGCTGGATCATTTATAAGGAGGTTCATTTGGCTTGCAGTTCTGCAGGAACTGAGCCAACTCGTGGGACATGTGAAACGATGGCTGAGTGAAGGAGAGATGTCTGTGCTGGTGGCCTGGACCACGGAGGCAGGTCAGGACAAGAGATGCATGAATGACTCTCGTGGATCAGAGTCTGTGGAGACAGTGCCTGTCCAGGGCCACGTAAGTCCTCTTTAATAGAACCGCCTACATGCTTGCAGGCCCAAGCAGAAGCAAACTACCAGATGATATTTAGGGAGTGAAGTGCTCAAGAGAGCTGCAAGTGAGAAATCTCTGGTACTGGGAAAGAGATCACAACCCCCACTGAAGTGCTCCTAGGAAGTGGTCTGCTTTACACCCATAGCCAAAGAACACAAATACCACAATGTTGCTAGTTAGGTGGGACATTTTTTGCCATCTTAGCTTCTCTTCCTGCTTTTAACCCTGGAGGTGGGGGTCAGAAACCCTGCCTAGCAAGATAGGGCAGGAAGGGCAAAAGTGTGAGGCTGGGAAAAGGGAGAAATAGTCAAACTCCCCTTTTACCCCCACCTCTGTGGGCTTCTTGCCCCGGTCATTGGGAAAATGAATTAGCTTTTAGTGAAGTTTAAATTTAAGTTGTTACACTGCACTGGATGTGTATGTCACTGATCGCAAGACCTTGTATTATTTAGACTACCTATAAAAGACATAAGATTCCCTTAAATTTCATTCAGGGAAAAAACTAGACCCACTGAATAAATGTGAAAAGATTATTGGAAATGAAAAGACAGTTGCTTTCTGATTACATCCCACATGTGCAGTTGATTGGGTGTAATTATGACATAACATGACATAATATACTACACATAATATATCACATGAAGGGCACTATATTGTACGGGTTAGGAACTGGGCTCTGGGGCCAGACTTTTGATTGGCTTTGTCATTTATTAGGTATCAAACCTCTGTGTATTTCAGTTTCTTCCTTTGCAAAACATGTAATTGAATTGTAACATGGATAAACATCAAATATGTTAACATATTTAAAGTGCCTAAAACAATGCTTGCCACTTAGTATGCAGGAAGTAAAGGTTAGCTAAGATTATATTAGCTTTATTTATGGTTTGTTGTGAAAATACTCAGTAACTACTTACATTATAGTACATGTCTGGGAGACACAATATACAAAATGTAGTTTAAATTTGTGAACAAACAGGATGAAAAAGCATTTTAATAAAAGTATTCAATTATTCTTAACACAATGGCTTATTTGGCTGAGAATGGACTTCACATTGTTTTAAAGATATAGATGCTTTTTTTCCCCCTCTGAAAATGAAGGCTGATTGTGTCTCTAATTGAATCCCACTAATACTGTTGAAAATTTCACAAACCATGTCAGGTGGGTGTCACAAAACTTCATGCTACTTAGTTTTGAGATCAGGCACTGCTTCTGCGATATTTAGCAAAGATTTTTTGTTTTTCTTTTTTCCCCTGTTTTTTGTGGATTCCCTGTGGAACTATTCCCAAATTCTTCTTTCTGCTCAAATCCCAGCCTCTTCATCATACTCCTTAACATTATCTCAAGACTATTCCATTAACGCGCCAGAAAAAGATTAGTTGCTAAGCGATGCTCCAACTACCTCCCCAACCCCCAACTCCTCCATTCCTTTGGTCCCTTTACCCTTAACCAAAGAAGTGTCTTTCCTTCCCGAAGTTCTAACTTCCATCTGTTGGCAAGCTGCTTCGTTCATTATTCTCTGTCAACTTCATCTTCAACATCTATTCAATATTTTTTATTCTCGTAGTATAAAGTTCCCATCTTAAGTTAAGAGGAAGAAAAATATTAACAGCAGCTAAAATGCCTAACAATGAACTAAAATGTCTCTGGTTTAATCAATCAGAAGGTTGAGGGCAGGAATGAGGTGGAGGAAAGAAATATGTAATGATTGCAAAGTAAGCATAGATTGTTATTTCCCCCATCTTCTGTGATGTGAGTTAGGCAGGTGGTGTCCTAACCAAACAGCTCCTATAGAGAAGGGATAGCCTTGTCAGTTGTCTTTACTAATCCACATAGTCCCGTATACTCTCCATGTTTTTACAAATCTTTTTTTACAAAATTACAAATCGAAATGCAATAAATTGTACACATTTAACAACGCATCATGTGACAGGCTTTTACATTAGCATATACACATGAGACAATCTACATAATCGAGTTAATAAACTTGTTTCCTTCTGTCCCTGACAACCACTGATCTGCCTTCCATCAGGACAGATCAGTTCTCATTTTCTGTCAGTCTATAGAAATAGTCATACCATTTGTATTCTTTTTATTTTACTCAGCATAATTATTTTGAGATTCATGTTGTTTCATTGTATCCACAGCTCATTCCTTCTAATTGTCATGTAGCATTTCACTGTATGTGTGTACCACAGTTTGCTCATCCGTTCATCCACTGATGGACATTTGCATTGCTTTTAGATGTTTGCTGTCATAAATGAAGCTGCCTGGATCCTTCTCATACTGTAAATCTCTGCACGGACATATGCTTTCATTTTTCTTGAATAACCATGTAAGGGAGGAATGACTGAGTTAGTACAGTAGATTTATGTTTAACTTTTTAAGAAACATAAATCTTAACGTAACATAAACATACATTTTAAGACACACTCTCCAAGTGGTGTATTACTCTGAACACTTTAAATATTTCAAATACCCAGTTCTTTTTTGGTAAATTACATGAGTGAAAAATATGCCGGATCAAACACTATGAATAGTACAAGATAAACTTTCTAAAGAAAATTTATGTCTAGTCAGCTATGTCTGCAGTCACGTCACAGGAACATAATCCTTCTGTGTCTGCTTTGCTAAACGACACACTTCAGATATTTAGCAACGTGAGGACATGTGCCAAACTGAAATGCATTCGCCGACCACATAGCAGCTGTCCTTGGAGGGCTGCTGATCACCCAGCAGGGCTGCGATAGCACTGCAGCCTGAGCAGGTGGCCCCATGCCAGGAGCTTAACTATCTCATTCATTTTAATGGTTTTGGCAACATGCGATACTCATGTTGTCTGATTCTGATGAAGTTTCCAATTTTCATTATCCCTCTGGGAAATCAATTTCAGATAAACCATGGATGGCACTGTCTGTATGTTGTGAACATATGTGTATATACACCCCTACAATATACTCACACATAGAAGCCTAGACAGCTTCTCTTGCTCCAGTAAGACTGAAGGTTGTAGTTGTTATCCAAGTTACGACAATCTGAGCAACTTCTCACTCGGAAGTCACTTAACCAGGTGGGAAAGCTTCCAGAGCCAGGAGAAGGAAGAGGAGGAGGTGGGTGTGGATGGCTTCTTCCCCCATCCGCAGAGGTGGTGCAGTAACCACTGGCTGGGGCTGGGTCATCAGGAGGTCTAACAGGTGCCAGGGAGGCAGCCTGCAGGTAGAAGGTGCTTTCCTAGGTGCTGCTGCGGTTTATTCTGAGAACTTGCTGCTCCTGCCACCACTCATTCAAACTAAGAAGAAATTCTTTTTTAAATATGGTCCTTGGAGGAGCAGCTTACTTTCCCCATGTCATTGTGCTGCATAACTGTCCCCTGCCCTGTGCTGTGAAATGAATACATTATCTGAAACTGTGATGCTCAACACTTCAGAGCATCCACACACTGAAGAGATTGGGTAATTCATAGGTAAGGAAGAGATAGTAACTTAAAAACTCAAAAATTCTTGGCCAGGATCTCTCTGCTTTTTTTTTAGATAGAGTCTCACTATGTTGCCCCAGGTAGAGTGCCATGGCATCACAGCTCACAGCAACCTCAAAGTCCTGGGCTTAGGTGATTCTCTGACTTCAACCTCCCAAGTAGCTGGGACTACAGGCACCTGCCACAGTGGCTGGCTATTTTTTTGTTGCAGTTGTCATTTTTGTTTAGCAGGCTCAGGCCGGATTCGAACCCACCAACCTGATGTATGTGGCTGGTGTCTTACCCTGAGTTATGGGTGCTTCCAGGACCTCTCTGTTTTGCTTCCCTCCAGGGGCTGCTTATTCCTCTGGCCTTGACTTCGGTTCACTCAGTTTTCTGTCCCAAACAAGGCAGGGAATGCACCTTAGTGGACTCTGGGCTTTTCCCCGTTGGCTCTTTATGTTACCTGCAGTTTCTGGTTTAAAGGATTATTCTTACACTGACCCCCACCTGGTTCCTTTAAAAAGGAGGAACTTGGTTTACTGTCCCTTTATTCATTTTGGGTGCACAGTTGCCACCTTGGCAATGTAAGAGCACCCTCCAATCTTGGGTAACTCTTCACAGAGAACAACTGTCACATTTCCCCAAATTCCCTCATTCTTTCTAAGAATTCCATAGCCCACCTTTTTGGGGGAAACTCTTAATTCCCATCACCTTATACACTCCTTCTCAGAGGCCAAGTCTGTGGGCTGTGCCTTCTCAGATAGCAACAGTGTGATGAGGTCAGCGGCTGTATGCAAACCTGATGTGGTTCACGGGAAGGAGTGTTACCCTACACTTATTTTCTGGAAATAGCATGTGATTTTAAGTTTTAAAAAGGCTGAAACTGAATTCACTTACCAACTAGGCGACTTTAGGCAAATCACATTGAATATCAGTTTCCTTACCCATAAAATGAGGATAATAATATCTACCTCTCAGGGTTGTTTATCAAGTTCAGGCAGGACTGTCTGTGCAAAATTACTGTAACCAAAAACATAAGGCGCTTTTAGTGCATGTAGTTGGGGATAGGCAGTGACCACAGTAGTATCAGGCTGATTGAATTCTGACTGGTATTGACTGTGACCCTGAACTTAATTCTTAATTCCTGGAGTTTCTATTTCCTCATCCATATAATTGAAATAATGATATAGAAATCTTGTAAGGATTAAATGAGATAATTCATGGGAAAATGCCGGGAGCCTGGTAGGCTTGCATAGAAATGACAGTGTCAAAGATTAGTATAATTAGAGAATTTGAATATTGAGACTTCCTGGAATCCCCATTCTGTCAAAAGCAGTGAATCTAATTCTTTATGCCTTACTTTTCTGATAAATTTTTATATTTAGAATATCAAACAAGCGATCGAGAGACGTTACTTTGTACAACAATTCTGAACAACTAGGCAACCGCTGGATAGGAATTGAAAATTACTCTCTCCTCTTAGAGTCACAGAAGCCACAGAAGGAAATGCTGAACACAGTCTGACACGGATTCCATGGAGCTCCCTTCTAGCTCTATAAATGGAGCCTTGGTTGATGTCGTCAATTCCTTTGATTTCCTTACCTCCCAGCTTCCCTGGCTCATCTGTACCTACTCCTCTTCCTTCTACTTTCCAATTTCATGCCCATCATCTGTCTCATTCATTTACGTGTGACCTCTGATGTCTTGACAATACTGGGTTCTCTTGAGTCACAAATTCCTCTCTGCCTGTCGGTTCTGTCTCTCTTCTTCCCCCAACCATAGACATTTTCTGATTTCTCCCATTCAAAATTCGCTGTCCCCTGGAAAATGTCCCACATTGCCTTTAAACTGCTTTCTTCCCTGTCATAACCAACATCTTTCACGGAGGATCTCTGCAGGCCAGTGCCACTGCTTGACATCCTCGTCATCCTGGAGCTGTATCTGGCCTCACTCTGGTTTTTAGTGACCTAAACCCTCTATAACTGGTGACATTGTGGATCCTCCCTCCTCCCTAGAACTCCTCCCTCATGCTCCACACACCTCTCCCCATTAGTTTGTCTCCTCCTCTTGTACATCCTCCTGATGGACGGTTCTACCTATGCCAATGCTTCTAGGTTGGGTCTGCCTTGCCTTGCTGTTGTCCTTGACTTACATTTATTGAGAAATCTTGTTCACCTGAGACTGGCTGCATAATTCGTGAGGCCTAATGTAAAATGAAAACTCAGGGTCCTTTGATTAATAATTTTTAGGAATTTCACATAATAATAACGGGGCATTAAATCAAGTATGGTCCCTGTCTCAGTCCATTTTGGGTTGCTATAATGGAATACCTGAGACTGAGTAATTTACAAGGACAAGAGGCTTATTTAGTTCACAGTTCTGCAAGCCAGGAAGTTCAAAGGTCTAGCCTTGGCTTCCAGTGATGGCTTTTGTACTGCTTTACAACATGGCAGGAAAAGTCAAAGGGGAAGTGAACACCTGCAAAGAGACAGAAATTGAGGAGTGTTCTGGCTTTATAACAACCCACTCTCATGGGAGCTAATCCAGTCTTGCAGAGTGAGAACTCACAACTGTGAGAAGGGCAACAAGCCATTCTTGGGGTGCACCCCCCATTACCCAGACATCTCCACTTAGGTCTCACTTCCCAATACCACTACATTGGAGATCAAATTCAGTATGAGTTTTGGTGGAGCCAAACCATATTCAAACTACAGCAGTCCCTGCACAATCGCACAAATCACATGTCCATGAAGATGGCCTTGTATTCAACTCCAGGTCCATAAGGAAGGTGTCTTCAAGGTCCGTATCCCTCTCCTGAGCTCAGGGCTTAAACTCTATTCCAGAACTGAAGAAACATCAGTCTGTCTTGCTCCAGGCATATTTTATTTAAATCCAGGCACTTCACTTACTAGATATGTGATGTTGGGTAAGACGATCTTTCTGAATTTCTGTGTCTCAATGTGAAGGCCATGGGAAAGTTCAAAAGTATCACGCTGGTAAGTCAACAGTTGATAGGCTCGGCACCTGTAGCTCAGCTCAGCAGCTAGGGCGCCAGCCACATACACAGGAGCTGGCAAGTACGAATCCAGCCCAGGCCTGCCAAACAACAATGACAACTACAACCAAAAAATAGCCGGGCATTATGGCTGGTGCCTGTAGTCCCAGCTACTTGGGAGGCTGAGGTAAGAGAATCACTCAAGACCAAGAGATTGAGGTTGCTGTGAGCTGCGACAGCACAGCACTCTACAGAGGGTGACATAGTGAGACCCTGTCTCAAAAAAAGATAGTGTGTTGATAATTACATCCTATAAATAGGTATAACTTGTAAAAGGTCAGGAAACAGGAAGACTGGGTAGCTGCTGCAACACTAATGTTTGTTTTTTATCCAGTTGTTTAAAAGTTGTGAAAATTAGGACAAACAGGTAGTGACTTTTGTGAGGAGCTTGGGAATAATTGTAGCCTCAAAGATGTTATTTTTAAAATATACATAATATTGTATTTCCATGCAAGAACCAGGACTCTGAGAGTGAGCTCATCAGTAGGACCTAGTCCGTCTGCTTCCAGGAACTTGACATTGTGTGCTTTGAGCTGACGGTTGGGCTCTAATCTCTTGAGAACAATAGAAAGTGGACTCACACAACAATGAGAATGTCAGTCTTGGGCTACAAACATCCATAAAAAGATTTGCCTCTTTGATGAGTGATGGGTGTGTTTTCCATTTTCTTCTAGACATCACAGCCAAGATATTCTATTAAAATCTGAAGTCCAATATGTGTCCTACATAAACTTAGCAATTACTTTCCTTTTCAAACCTGCTTCTTTTCCTCAGTCTTCTATGTCAGCCAATAGTACCACTGACCATCAATAGTACCACTAAGAGCCATGATCAATTTTTACTCTGTTCTCCCTTCTCCACACCAGCAACCACTTCCTGTGCATATCCAGAAAGAGCACTGACAGTGAGTGCATCTAGAGTACACATTGAGATGCATGCAAACTCTCCCAGGGCCTTCACATAGACAGTGATGGACAGCTTTGACTAGAAGAAAATAGCAAGTAGATGGGGCAGCGCCTGTGGCTCACAGGAGTAGGGTCCAGCCCCATACTCCTGGAGGTGGTGGGTTCAAATCCGGCCCCGGCCAAAAAAAAAAAAAAAAAAAAGAAAAAGAAAATAATAAGTAGAGCAGTCTGAGAGAAGGCATCATACATAAAATAAAAATACAAATACTGGACCAAGTAAAATTGTATTTATAACATTGATTTCATTTTTATAGCCCTAATTCTATAATTATTATGTAATTATTTGTTTTCTTACCTTTTTCATCATTATTTCATAGATAGAATTACCATTCAGGTTATTTAAAATGCCCATAAATCAACAAGAAGAAATATAAACAGATAGATGGAAAAGTGGGCAAAGGCAATGAATAGGCAATTCACAGAAATAACACAGATGACCTCCGCACTTAAAAAAAAACGCACTCAATTTAGTAATAATTAGGAAATTCAGGTGAAAATTGTGAGATAATATCCACCCATTAGGTTAGTTAAAAATATATTTAATTTTGGTCGGTAGTGGTAAAAGGGTAGTGTCTGAAGTCAGTCAGTACTTAAATGTGTTGCCTTGTGACCAGAAATTTAAAAACGAAGTGGCTTCCCTAAGACATTTTTGCACATTTGCACAAGGGGCAGAAGTAAAGATGTTTCACTGAAACACTTCCTGCAATAGCCAATGAGGGCAAGGATAATCTAAACATATATCTGATGAGAAGAATGAAGCAAATAATGGTGTGTGCGTGTGTTTGTGTGTATATACACGTATATGTATATACATATACAGTAGAACTCTGTGAGTTGACCACCCCAGGGACTGTAACAAACTGGTCAACATACAGAGGCAGTCAATATAAGGACCTAAGTCTACTATACTGACATACGTACATGTGGTGCATGTCTGCCTTATGAAAATTAGGTCAACTTGAGGAGGTGGCCAATGGAGATCAATGGTGGTCAATGTTGACCACCTCCCTGTGTTGACCAGTTTGTTATAGGCCCCTGGGTGGTCAACTTACAGAGATTCTACTATGTATATATATATGTATACACATTAAAATGTGATAGAACAGATAAAAAGAATGAAATGTGTTTATAACTTCCTACTTGGAAAACCTCTATAAATTAAGTGGGAAAAAAAGTTGGCACTTATGTAAAATTAAAACAAAGTTAAGTCTTAATTTGTATCATACTTGTAGATATGTAATTGTACACAAACAGGCCTGAAAGGGTCTGTACATATGGCCAAGTGCTTACCTCTGAGGCAGGAAGTGGCTGGAGGGAGAGGGAAGAAGATGGTACTATTTACATAACTCTCCATTGTGAATATGTGTGACAAGAATCAGTGCCCATGTTAATTATAATATTTACCTTAAACTACAGTAATTTTAATTATTTAAAAAAATATGGCCGAGACATTTTATCATCTCACTTTTGGATCAAAATGCCTGCTTGTATGTGACTAGCCTATACGTATTTGTGTAACCTAAGGCAGTGTTCCTCAGAGCGAGGCTTGTAAACTACCTGTATCAGAATCCCTTGGTGGACTGAAAAAAAATATAGGCTTCCCTTCCCAGAGCCCTCCCAACTCTGTTCCAGTGCATTTAATTCAATAGATATGGGATGGTCCCAGGAATTTGCATTTTAAGGAGCTCACGGTCAGCGTTAGAGAAGTACTGAAGCAGAAAAAAAAACCACTTTATTTGGATTTCATAGTCCAGTTGATGGTTTTAAATTCCTAGTTTTCTTTACGGAGGATAGAAAATAAGGCCAGATTAATAAATAGGGGTATTTGGGAGGTATGAACAAGAGACTGTAATTTAGTAGCTAAATTTTCAAAAATGCTGCCCAACCACCTGTGTTGTGGACGCAGGTGCTGACCTACAGTGGTTACTTGTATGCAAATTCACACCTGCCAGATTTGCACCAACTCAGAGGAGACAATAGAAATGTGTGCTCTGTCCTGCTTCCTATTTATAGGGTTGGGGCTCTGCTCCTAATTACAGTTGTACTATTCTTTGGTATTTACCAAAGAGATTTATCTTGTCTAGCCAAAAGAGCGTCATGAAGAAACATCCATCTGCGCTTTAGGAATTGTAGCTCTGATATATTCTAGTTATATAGTCACTTCTCTTTCCCCCTCAAGACTGTGAGGTTTTACAGGACAGAATTTATTAGCTCTGTGTCTCCAACAGCCAGCATAATTCCAGCTGATCCATATTAAGTGCTATGCTGTTCATATATTATTTCTACCATGAGGTATTTTCTTTTCAGTAATTGAATCTAGAAATTACAGGGGATGAAATGAAAAAATTCTCCCAATTTTTATTTCTCCTGCTTTTTGCCATTTCATATAAAGCATCTATTTATTTTTTTAATCTCAACTTGGATAATACCACTGTTTAGAAATAGGAGTCACAGAATATTCCAGATTATACTAATTTCTATTCTTTCAAGATATTTTATTACAAATTATTTTCATAGAATTTGTATACCTATAGCATAACACTTACCACATTTTGTTGTAACTATTTGTTAAATTTTGTTTGGGTCTATTTTCCTTCAGTTCCTTTAGGCCAAACAATGAACCCAGTGCTAGGTACAAAGAAGATGTTCAAGAAATGTTTGATAAATTAATGTCTCAAAAGAATTTTACGTGGTTTAGAAGTTTTTCAAGTAATTTTTATTTCTATAGTTTTTCCTAAGCATAGAAAAACATGAAACATAAGACAACATCTTCCTTTGCTCAAAAAAATCTGTAATTTAAAGCATACAGCATATTTTCAGAGAAAACAAAGTTGAATTTTTATGCAAAGATAGACTCTATCAAAGAAATCCTTATAATTGATGGACTAGTTCCAGCAGAAGTCAGAAAATGTAGTAGTTAAGAAATCAATATTAAATTCAGTCAAATAATATTTTCACTTCAGCTGATCATTTGTTTCGACATCTACAAAGGAAACAAGTTGTACTAAGTGAATTTTAGTTTTCCCATCCAGTTCTAAAATTCTGATTTTAATAACGAACATTTGGCCTCTTCACGATGACAACAATTTAAGAAGAGTGACTCATACTTGTGTTCTTGTTCTTTTTTGTTCTTTTTAACTTTCAGAACACTTTCTGGCCTTTTCTCGGGCCCTTTAACATTTCAAGACAGAGGAAAGAGAGAGAAAATCGATTGTCCAAATATTGACCCACTTACAAAACTGGTGCCACCTGACTGGTTAGCCGTCTGAAAGCTGATAATCCCCCTTTTGCCACCTGCGATTACTGCAGTGCCCTGAGCTGAAGGCCAGTGATTGTGTCACATGCAGGGCTGCTTTCCTGAAAAAGCAGTTCAGAGTCACCTCTCAGGCGATTTCTCCAGTTAGGCATGGCTGGCTCAAATTTCGCTTTGTGCTTTGATTACGGGTTTCGAAATACCAGACGTGCTAAGCATAATACAACATATTGTTATCTTTATTTATTAGTCTAGGAGAATTAATCATCTTTAGCTGATAGCAATCTCTCTCCATTGTTTACAACCCCTCTCAAGCTTTGGCTTTTATTTGGCACTTAGAATTGTATCTATTTTTCATGCCAGTCAATAATAATTAGCTTGAAATTCCATTCAATGCTGTGAAGATGTCTGCTTCTACCTCTGAAATGCCATTAAGTAACCAGAATATTGGCATGTTGAAAAATGATGTTTTAGTCCTACATTAATTGTAACTGACTTCTGTTATCATTTTGGGGGAAAAATGATTCCTACATTAATTGTAACTGACTTCTGTTATCATTTTGGGGGAAAAATGATTCCTCAGTCAGGGAAGACTATATTTAAGTTGACACCTTCAAGAATTTTACAATGGACTCAGCGCTCATAGCACAGTGGTATGGTGCCAGCCACATACACCAAAGTTGGCAGGTTCGAACCCGGACTGGGCCAGCTAACCAACAATGACAACTACAACAAAAAATAGCCAGGCATTGTGGTGGGTGCCTATAGTCCCAGCTACTTGGGAGGCTGAGGCAAGAGAATCACTTGAGCCCAAGACTTTGAGGTTGCTGTGAGCTGTGACACTATGGCACTCTACCCAGGGCAACATAGTAAGACTCTGTCAAAAAAAGAAAAAAGAAAATTTTATAATGTATTCAGGCTATCTGTTGTGAACATGGATAAAATCTCTATAGGAACTTGGTGAATTCTAGCTGCTAGAACATCTTTCAGCTTCTCTGTCACTACTGTTAAGATTTTTCACATGTTGCAATACTCAATTGAAATTCAGGTGGACCTTTTGGGGTTCACATCAAACAGTCCAATAGTGGTGAATAATTAATGGTTTAGATAACATTGTGTCCAGAGCGAAGAAGGCCTCTGGGAAGTGCTGTCCTTTCTTATGGACTTACACTTACATGAGAGGGATCAACTCTACCACAGGAAATCACTGATTCCTGTGGGATTCACAAAAGTGCTTAAAATACCAACCCAGAGCCCCAGGCTAGGCCTACATGATCAAGCTTTAGGCGTCATTGAGTCAGGTGTTTTCAATACAGGCGAGTCCCTCTCATCTTTGGTCAGGGAACCACTGTCCTGGATAGTTGGTAGTTCTCTAACTTTAGTGTGCTTACAGAGAGATCTTATTAAAATGCAAACCTTTCAGTCTCAACCCTAGAAATTCAGATTCAGTAGAGTGGGCTTAGGGCCTGGTAATTTACATTTTTAAAGAGCATCTCAGGTGAAACTGCTGCTGATGAGCCAAAGAAATACACTTTGGCTCATCTCAGCCAGAGTGAAGGGGCACGGTTTTCAGCACCCCAGAAGGGTGACTTTGTCTCATATGTGCTCCTTGAGGTACGAGAACCTAAGATGGGAAAATTTCATTCTCAGCTATAAGTGAGACTCGGGGGTTAATTCCTCCCTCCTTGCAAAAACAGCAGAGATTCAGGGGTTAATTCTTCCCTGCTTGCTGAAAAGGCCTTGAGAAATGATTCTGTGAGGTCCCCACCAAGTCGTAGCTGGAGATTTAGCACCTGCCTGGAGCTTAGCTGTTACTCTTCATTCCCTAACTTCGAATTACACAAAAGTTTCATTTAACCTGTTAGGGAGGTGGGCGAACAGAAACAGCCTGGTGTCCTTGTAGTTTATCTTTAAGTTACATGCTCCAGACTTAGAAATGACACGTATGTGCTTTGTAACGTTTATGCTGAGGAGAATTTTTTACGGCAGTTTCAATTAATGCTTTTGTTCTTTATTTTTACTTATTCTTATCTGATGAGTTTGGATATATAATACAGTATATAAAGATGTACAATCGCTGTAGGCCTGAGCGAGCCTCAGTCTTCCCTTAATAAATCATTCCGTCTGCAGTGATATCTCTGTGTTGTTGATTGAGCTGGTGGACAGCAACATCAGAGAAACTCTGGGAGAGCTATTCACTAGAACTTAGCTACAGATGGCAAATTATGGAGTGGTCGTCTGATGAACGCTAGGCATTAGAAGGGAGTGTTTCAGTAGCTGAGTACAATGTTCATAACGAATAGGAGAATCATGCAAAAAGCTCTCCTGATGGAGAAATAGTCATTCTTGCTTTTATCACTGAAGGTAGAGCAAGAATATGTAGAAACAAGTATAAAAAGGTACCCATTGCTATAGCTAGGCCACTTCTTTGTGTACAAAACCCATGGAAAACTCGGGCCTCTCTGTCTTTCTTCTCTCCCTCCTCTCCCTTGTTATCCAGGATTGCTGCTGGAAAACTAAGAAAGTGACAAAAACAAAAAGATAAAGGACTTTACCATCTCTCCAATACCTTGTCTGTTCCTCGCCTCAATATATACCTACTATAAAGTTTACCGAGCTGCATCCAGATCTCTCTAAAATACAATCAGGCCAAGTTAATTTCCTTTGTGGGATTCTCGGAGGTTCTCAGGATTAAGCCAGACTCCCTGGAGGGGCTAAGAGAAGCCATAATCTGGTCCTTGTGCACAGCTGTACCCATCACCTCTTACCTTCTTTTAGTTTTAGGTAAAAGTCACCATAAATTGATTCACTGGAACAAATATGACCAGAAAACCTAAAGATACTGAAAACACTATTTTCAAAAAAATGTTTTTTTAAAAAAAACTATTTGTAAAGTTTATGGTAGTTTATATGTCAGATGGGATTTTTAAATAGCTTCTGATGATTTCTGCAATGTATTAGTTCACTGGTTTTTATTCCATCACTTTTATAGTAGTGTTTTAAGGAGTGGAAATTCAATTTCACAATTATGGTTAATCCACCCATTCATTTAATCTGGTGTAGGGTGAAAGGACTTTTTAAGCAAAAAGTCCTTCATCTTTTTGTTTTTGTGACTTTCTTAGTTTTGCAGCAGCAAGAGACACCTTTTTATTCCGGGTGTGTGGGAGGAGTGTGGTGGTGCTGGGGAGGGGGGTTTCAGGGAAAGCATCTCTGTTATCTGAGTGACTTTATTGGACCATGAAAAACTCTAGAGAAAGGATATTTTAAACTCTTTTATAATAAAACTTAAGGGATTTCCAAAAATCCTGTTTATATCATTTTCTAAATTTTGAAGCAATTCATGTTGCCTTGCCCTAGCTGCAAGAGAGGCTAGTAACTGTTGAGTAACTATTATTTTTAGCATTTCTAGCAGGAGGCAGAGTTTCTCTCATTTGGGGACTTCCTCATTGAAACAAGGTTCATATGTGAATTCCAAGGTGAATGATAGCTATCAATCTTGTAGCAGCTGGGAGAAATATATGGTGACCATAATGTTCATGTGCAATATTTAAATCATAAATCCAAGATATCTCAAATACAGAAATATTTAAAACACACACTAACTTTATGGGTATCCTGTATAGGAAACAAAAAGGTAAAATGATTTAAAATCTTATATAAACACAGGTTTCTCTTAGTTACTAGTTAAATGTCACCAAATTCATTTAACTCAACTATCAATGACCAGCAGTTTACATATTTTAAGTATCTTGGATTTATGATTTTGGAAATGAGCATTTCTTCTGAATTTCAAATTGCTTCAACTGAAAAAAACTAAATAATAATACAAAAATCCTTAAAGGCTGTTGCCGCCATTTATAGCAAATGATTAGCTAATGTATTTGGAGAAAGTTAAATTAAGTTTTTGATAAACTGAAAAATTGGCAAGTTAATTACTCAGTAAACCGATAATACTGAGAACTGAGTTTTGGCAAATCCCATAAGTTGTTCTCTTCTGAACTATGCCATAATCCATGCTGAATTTTTCTTTTCTTTTTTCTTTTTTTTGGTTAAGAAAACAAAATCTCTGGCCTTCTTCCTGACCTCTGCACATACCATGTGTAGACCGTGTGGCTCTTTCCCTGACCCCCTCCTTTCTGTCAGGCCCTTCCTATCTCATATACCCCCAATCCTCCAGGTCAAGTGCACACTCTTTCCTTGTCATGTGTTTACTGTGGGCAGATGTAATAATCCTAACCATTTGAACCTAAATAAGAAATGATTGTTTCTTTGAACAAAGCAGCCAGCCAATAAATAGGAACATCATATGGATCTAGCAGCAGGTACCCCAGCTGTGGTGGTCTCAAACAGCAGTCCAGGTCTCCTGTTACAAGGGATGTGGAGCCTTGATGAGAAGAGAAAGATGCTCATAGTTGTGACACTCGGTGCTACATTCCCAAACCCCAGAAATCCTTTCCAATTTCTTTGGCAGATAGTCTTCATGTCCAAGCACATGAAACAAATGTTCTTCTATTGGCTATCCAGCCAGAAGCTGGCAGAGAAGTTGCTATGGGCTGGTGGAGTACAGACAGCAGGATGGCTGGGAGCACCTGCTGACAATGGTGCCCTGTGAGCCCAGTAGCAGGGCGTAGACTGAGACTTGGGCAGTGAGTCTCCTGTTACTCTGAACTCTGGTAACTGTCTTTAAATGTCATTTGTGGTGTGACAGCACTATTGCAGAGGGTATATGAGTTTATTCTTAAAGAGAAAAAAGAGTTTCATATATGTTGTATATAAGAAACTTTTAGTCTAACTACATATATGTGATTACATAAGTGTATATGTGTATAATAATATATGTATAACTATTATATGTTGATTTCTTCATTAGATTGTAAGCTCCTTATTCACATTTATTTTTCTTTCTGATCTTTATATATGAAAAACCTAAGAGCATGTCTAGCATATTGTAGATGCTCAATAAATACCTGGTGAATAAATGAGCTCACCCCAAACCTCACAATTCAATACAATATTTAATGTATTGTTCAATTGATGTAGTAAGAACCACTTTAAAAACCATTATAATTTCATTTGTGAGATGTCACATGTTATCAGATGAAAGTTATCAAATGCATACTGCCAAGTGATTATAAAAATTGTTACAAAAATAAATTACACATGTGTATATTAAAATGTAGGAAGATGTATTTTATGATGTTCCTGTCAGAGTTAAAGCAAGTCATTTGAAATGTTACACTTAATGCTTCTTGAATAGTCTAGACTGATTTTTTAAATGTTAATAAAAATCCTAATATTTTACTCATATTTTATTCATTCTTGCATAAGGTCAATAAATTTTGTTGAAAGTATAAAATAGCTTTATTTGACTACTTAGGCAAATGAGGGATAACCTGATTATATATGAATTTGTCTTTTAGAGTGAGGAAGAAATAGTTTTCTTTTCCATGTGCTTGACTATTAAGAATCAAATTGTAAACATCTTCTTTCTTTCCAGAATTGGTTTTCTGTTGCTGGGTAACAACAACTTTAGCAGATGAAAACTACTTTTTCATTAACTCACAGTTCTGTAGGTCAGAAGTTCTTGAGGGCATGGCTGGAGTCTCTGTTCAGGCCTCACAAGGATGAAATGGAGATATTGTTGGGGATGATTGCTCCTCTGGAGACCCTGAAGAATAATCCACTTGCAAGCTCATTCTCTTGGTTGGCAGAATTCAGTTGCTTGAGTTTGTAAGACTGAAGTCCTCATTTATTCGCTTGCTGTCAGCTGGGGGCTGCTGTCAGTCTCTAGAGGCCACCCACATTCCTTGCCATATGGCTCCCTCCATCTTCAAGCCAGGAATGGCATAGCAGAGTGAAGCCTTTTCTTGCTTCAGATCTCTGACTTCCTTTCTCTCTGATTTCTAGAACTAGATTTATAGAGCTCATGTGATGAAGTCAGGCACAAATGGATAAGCTTTCCCTCTTAAGAACAACTGATTAGGGCACTTAATTACATATGAAAAATCTCTTTTTCCGTATGATGTACCATAACTGGGGAATGATATCTCATTACAATCACATACCATATAATGACTTTTTAGTCAATAATGGATTGCATATGTGGTCCCATAAGATTGTAATACTGTATTTTTACTGTAACTTTTCTATGTTTAGATATGTTTATATACATAAATGCGTACCATTGTGTTAAAATTGGCATTTAGTACAATCATGTTCTCCATAGGACCAGCCAGACTGTATATGGTACGTATGTGGTAGGCTATACCACCTCAGATTGTGATCGTTACACAAGGATGAAATCACCTAACAATGCATGTCTCAGAACACATCTCCTTGACTGAGCAATGCATGAATTCATTTTCATAGATTCTGCCCACACTCAGGGGAGGAGGTTATACATGGGCAAAGGTCATTGGAGGTCTTTTAAAAAATCTGCCTATGACATTCCCTTACAGTGGGGCTTTGGCTTGAACTCAGGTATTGTCAATTGTGTGTATGTGTATATAAGAGATTATGTTGTGTCACAGTGTGGTATGTGAGAGGTTGGATTATTCTGACCTGTGAGGTCAGTTCAACTGGTCTATAAAATAAGGATCACTGTAATAGCATCATTTTGAAATAAAAATATGCTTTTGGTGTTTGGTCTCTTGGGTGAATTTTTCTTCTTTTTTTAATACCCACTACTTTATCTTTTCCAATTTAAAATATTTTGTGGTCAGAAAGACTTTCACTTTTCCCCTGGCTGCTTTTTCATATAAAAAGACAATAACATACTTCTTCTGGTGGAATAGTTGAGTCTAAAGATCAGAGACCAAAGAACGTGAACATAACTTCTCCTTCTCGCAATCTCTCTGGATGCTGTAGTGCCCAGGGGAAGTTTCTTAATTAGGTTTCTATGGAGTTAAAGTTAAGTAATTACTTATGATCTATACAAGGGTTTTGACAGCACATTTTTCCCTAAGATATTATATTGCTATCAGCATATTTGGGATGATAAAAGGCCATTACAGAAAGTGATAGAAGATGAATAATAATTCTGGAGGTGTGAAATGATATGTTACCTGGGAAGAGACTGTAATCCTGGTATTTTTGAGTAAAAAATTGCGTGTTGGTAGTGTGGTCTACGATTTCAAAATGATAAAACAGAAATCTTTATTCTAGCCCAAGGATTCTTTATCTGTGGTCCACGGACCTTTAAGGTTCACAGATGGGCTTCAAGGAGGGCGAGGAGCCTTTTGGAATGAAAAGTTAATTACGAGTTTGTATGTGTATGTTCATGTTTTGGAGAGGGGTTGGTGATCTTGTTAGATCCATTCATGGGTCCAGTTCACCAAAATGATGAACAACCTCCAGGCTAATTGCAAGACCATTTTTCAAGGAAATTGAAGCCCATGAAGGTGAAATGACTTGCCTGAAATTACAGAACTAATCTGTTGCTTGACAGAGGTCTAACACATGTTACCACACTTTATCCTGAGAGAGGCTTGTCAGATTGCACATGTTTGGCAATTGTATAGTAGCTAAACCAACATTACACTGTTCCTTTGGAAGTAGTCCCTTACATATACAGCATCCTTTACAAAACAGAAAGCTAAAAATGGGAAAAGGTGTTGGGTAGCACCTGTGGCTCAAGGAGTAGGGCACCAGCCCCATATACCATGGGTGATGGGTTCAAGCCCGGCCCAGCCAAAACTCCAAAAAAAAAAAAAAAAAAAAAAGTGGGAAAAGATGTCTTGGATTGAGATCATGTATTGCTTTATGCCTAATAAAAATGCAGCCAACAGTAATTGAATAAATGAGTGGTATGAAATGTTTTATTTATAAAACAAAAGTATATGGGGGACATGCCTTTTTTACTGGAACTCTGGTAGTTACTTCTGGAATTGTTATAAAAATTACTTTTTGGGGAAAATTTTTTTTTTTTTTTTTTTTTTTTTTTTTTTTATTGTGGAGAAGGGGCAGGGAAAGAAGGCGGGGGAATAGGTGAGTGACAGGGTCAGGCCAGTGGCATGGTACCACGTTGGCTGTATCTAGGTAGAGGCAGTTTCAGGCCAGGCCTTGCTGAGTTGTTGCTACGCGGAAGTAGCTCGATGGATCTACTTCTAGTCAGGCTCGGGAAGTTGCACTAGGCCTCAGGCAC
>CAUYPK010026536.1:0-17205 GCA_963574355.1 Loris lydekkerianus | reverse complement strand
GGACCAGATGGTTTCACGTCAGAATTCTACCAAACCTTTAAAGAGGAATTAGTACCTATATTACTCAACCTGTTCCAAAAGGTAGAAAAAGAAGGAAGACTACCCAACACATTCTATGAAGCAAACATCACCCTGATCCCCCAACCAGGAAAAGACCCAATAAGAAAAGAAAATTATAGACCAATACCACTAATGAATATAGATGCAAAAATATTCAACAAGATCCTAACAAACAGAATCCAGCAACACATCAAACAAATTATACACCATGACCAAGTGGGATTTATCCCAGGGTCTCAAGGCTGGTTTAATATACATAAATCTATAAATGTAATTCAGCACACAAACAAATTAAAAAAAAAAGACTATATGATTCTCTCAATTGATGCAGAAAAAGCTTTTGATAATATCTAGCATCCCTTCATGATCAGAACACTTAAGAAAATTGGTATAGAAGGGACATTTCACAAACTAATAGAGGGCATCTACAGTAAACCCACAGCCAACATCATATTGGATGGAGTTAAATCGAAATCATTTCCACTCAGATCAGGAACCAGACAAGGCTGCCCAACGTCTCCATTGCTCTTTAACATTGCAATGGAAGTTTTAGCCACCGCAATTAGGGAAGAAAAGGCGATCAAGGGTATCCATATAGGGTCAGAAGAGATCAAACTTTCGCTCTTCGCAGATGACATGAAGAGGATTTTAAATATAGGAAAATGATTGTTCCAATGTGACATGTACAACATCAGTGAATTTTATTATTTGCACAAAAATATGAAAATGTTTAGAAATGTGCTCATAGAATTCTTGTAACATTTTTGCGTCTTCCAGATTTCTGATGCAGAATGTAAATTTTGATCTATTATTGTGCAGAAATTATGATGTGATTTATCCATTTAAAACTGAGATTTATTTTATTAGTTATCAGGTATTTGATATCATTATTGTTAAGGGAAATTTAAATATTACTAATAATGTGGCATTACTATTTAAGAAGTGAACATTTCATGTACTATACGTCTAAATATAGTTGCTGGCTATATAAATATTAATAAATAGAGAGACACTCTACAGAAAGTAGGATATAAGAAATACTTTTAGCAAAGTCCAATCAGGTTTCTCTGCATTCTATTTAAAGCAATGCAGTTTGGAACCGGAAAGGATCCTGAATAGACAACGCAATCTTAAGCAAAAGGAACAAGTCCAAAGGCATCACATTACCAGATTTTAAACTATAAAGCTATGCTTACAAAACAGCACGGTATGGGCAAAAAAAGAAATAGAGACATAGATCAATGGAACAGAAGAGAAAACTCAGATATAAAACCATCTACATACAGAAAAACTGATCTTTGACAAAACAGATAACAATATATATTGAGGGAAGGAACCCCTACTTAATAAATGCTGCTGGGAAAATTGGACAGCCACATGCAGGGAAATGAAATAAGAATCACATCTTTTATCATTCATGAAATATTAATTCACAGTTGATAAAGGTCTTAAATGCAAACATAAAGCCATAAGAATTCTAGAAGAAAATGTATTAAAAACTCTTTTAGATATTCACCTGGGAAAAGAATTTATGAAGAAGAACCCTGTCGTGGTAACAGAAATACCAAAAATAAATGACAGTTGATTAAATTAGTAAGTTTCTGCAAAGTCAAGAAAACAATCAACAAAGCATATAAACAAACTTCAGAAGAGGAGAAAATAACTGGACACTACATTCAGTATTGTTAATGGGCTAAGAACCAGAATCTACAAACTACTCAAGCAAATCAGCAAGAACAAAACAACCCCAACAAAAAGTGGACAAAAGACATGAATAAAAACTTTTCAAAAGAAGGGAAAGTGGCCAAAAAATTGTGAAAAAATGCTCAAAGTCACTAAACATCAGGGAAATGCAGATTAAAACCATAATAAGATATCAACTTAACCTTGTTAGAATGACTTAATAATAAGTCCTAAATCAATAAATGCTGGTGTGGATGCAGAGAGAAAGGAACACTTATGTGCTGTTGGTGGGACTGCTGCTATACAACCTCCATGGAAAATATATAGAGATTCCTCAAATAACTTAAAGTCGACCAAGCATTGGATCCAGCAATCTTACTATTAGGTAATTACCCAAAGAAAAGAAGCCATTTTATCAAAAGTACACCTGCACTAAAATATTTATTGCAGCACAGTCCACAATTGCAAAAATGCAGAATCAACCCAAATGCCCATCAGTTCACGAACGGATTAACGCAATGTGATAGTTACCACAGAATACTACTCAACCACGAAGAAGGATAATAATTGCTTTTGCAACAATTTTGATGGAACTGAAGATCATTATCCTAAGTGAAGTATCTAAAGAATGGGAAAACAAATACCACATGTGTTCATTATTAAATTGGAACTAACCAATAAGCACACATGTGCACAAAGAGAAGAAAAACTCAATGGGAATCAAGAAGGGCAAAGGAGAAGAAAAGGGGATGGTTGAAAGTCTACTGAATGGGTAAAATGACAGGCCTACTTGACTCAGGCATAATGAAATCAACCCCGGTGATCAAAAATATTTGTAGCCCTGCCATAGTTTGAAATACAAAGTACTGCACATCAATATATAGCATTAAAATTATGTGTCTGAAAACTAATAGTTAAAAGTATAAGTTTTGGTTCCACATCCCAATAGTCATATTACCCTAACTTTAATGTGATGGATGTAAATCATTAAATCATTTATTAATCTCTGACCGAAGAGAATATAGGTATTATGGACAAAAAAATAAAGAATATTAGAATGAGTGTCATTCAGGCAATTCAAGATAATTAAAAATGATTTATACATTTTGAAATTGTCACATCCTGCTAGTTCAGGTTTCCAAGAATTTGGCCTATATATTCTTATTTTCAGTTGTCCTTGATGGAGTGGAGACTTGTGATCTTCTTCACGCCAACTGCCTACACCCCTCTAAGGCTCATTTTCTGATTTGTGCCATGTAATATAACTAAATGCAGGTAAAATTTCTGTCAGTCATGGTGGCACAGGTGTTATTCAGAAAGTCATGGCAATTTTTCTGTTACCTTATTACTAGGTACCTAATGTGGGGACAACAGTTTGGTACATTAAGTACTGAAGCATGTAACTTCATATTTGATGCTCTGGCTAGCCAGAGGATTCTGTGAGTCACCTAAAATCTATTAATTAAATAATTTTCTGTCAACTATCAAGACTGAATTTTTCTATTTAAAAATATATATTCTTGGAAAATAATATTTTCAGGAATGTGTAGATCTTGGATTACTTATTTGAGCTGGTGCAAATCCAGTGCTACACAGGACAGGACACTGAGAGCCAAGAGCATCTAGTGGTGAATGTTTTACTTAAGTTACCAATGTTTATTTACCCTGATCATGGTAGTTTCAGATTATGAACATAAATGCCTATACACATGTTGTTAGGGTACTAGTGAGTCAAGAAGCACCTATTGTGATTTTTTTTTTAATTTTTTGAGTTAAGAGTTGAAGTTAATATATTCAGTATTTAGTAGAATTACTACATTGGTTTTTTATTCCAAAGAGTTAAAGCTATTAAGGAAGAACCAAGAAAATAAACTAGAACTCATCCCATCCCTCCAAATTGGAAACACCAAAGCACCATAGTGATACCGGAATTTCAGGTTCCTGGTCTCGGTGATTTGAAGAATAAATCCACAGACCACAGATCAATGCTAAGACAGAATTTATTTACAGAAAAGAACACAAAAACACTAAAACTCCCAGTGAGACAACCCAAGTAAGGGAGAAAAGCTCTCTGTCTCTGTCCATCTAGCGGTATATATAGGTGCATGGGTTCCTCGGCCTGGGAATGAATGGACACCGTCTTCTGCTGGGGCACGTGAATGAATGTATCAATGAATAGACATAGACTCTCCTGCTGGGGCAAGATGAATGAATGTATTAATGAATGGACACAGTCCATTCACAGAACTGAGGCCTAGGAAACTTACATGAAATAGACCCAGGCATAAAAATGGGGGTTCCGTTTTCAGTCACAAGAGTAAAGGGAAGGAGACACCCAGGTGCCTGTGTCTCCCCAGCAGTTGTTCACTCCTTTGGCTATTGGGGGTGGGAGTGGGAGCCCCTTCTTGCCCACCCTCCAGCCCACTGGTTCCTCTGCCGGCTGCCGCTGCACCAAAATGGCCAAGGTGGAGGTGGCAAGTCCTCTAGCTCAGCCTGGCTGAGCTAGCTGGGGCACCACACCACCAACTGTCCTGTATCAATAGCATCACTGAGATGATTTTCAAGAATTTTGTCAACAACAAACATATGAAAAAAATGCTGAATTTTTAATTTTTACATTAAATATTTCTGTTTGTCTTAGAAGAAAATAGTTGATGTTTTTGGGATAATGAATAATGGAAGATAATTGAAAGCTTAGTTACATGGTGACATCCATTGCTGCTGTTTAATGTCTACTATCTTTATTTGAGAAAATTTGCCCAGCCCTATACCTGATAAATAGTTATTTATCCCTCAATTTTTTTCTTCCATGCCAGTATTGTCTCTGAGTTACACTAGTTTCAAAGTTTATGCTGTAAACAGTAATCCTTACAGGATACCACTAGCTGTTGTTTTCATCCACCATTTCATAACATACCATTAGTTTCTGGAAGAGAAAAGGTAATGGGTCCATTATCAGTACTAGAAATATGTATGTGTAACAAAAGAAAGTGGGTAGATCTCATCAAAATAAAGATATTATTCATTGTATCTAAATTGTCCTGTTTATACTGTCTTGGGAATGCTTGTATTTTCCTTTCAAATTGAAATAATTTGGCTTCAAGTTGTTACTAATATCACTGCAAAATAAATAATGTGTGGTTTCTGAACTTTAGACGTGAAGGGGTATGTCCTACAAGTTAGGCCAAGAGTGATTCACAGATGCTTTCATCTTATTAGAGTCATATGGGAAGAGGAAAGGAAATCCCACCATTGACAGGGAAACAGAAACGAAATGACTTGTAATAAATTTAGCTCATTGTCCAGGAGACAGCATGACAGATAAGAATCCCATATTTCCCAGACGCAAAATAAATCTAATTATACCTCCAAACCCTTACTCACAGGTCTTCACTGACTACCCAGCAGTAGCACTATAATGCCTGGAGGTGTGGACAGCGGTAAGTAATGTTCCAACCTCAAAGCTCAGGGGCTTTTCCCAGGTGGACTAAAGCTAGTTTCTGAAGATTGGGGTTTGGGAACGAGTGCAGAGAGGGAATCCTGAGAAGGGCACTGGAGAACAAAGAGAACACCCCAGAAAAAAATTTTTAAAAGCCACATATTCTGTCAAACATGACATTTCCCAAAATGTGCAAAGCCTGCATTTCTGCTATCAAACATAAAAAGCAGTCCAGGAGTGTTTCACTATGTAGACTTCAAGCGCTGGTGACATGAAAGTCATTTTGTTACCCTTAAAATATTCGACCGCAGCAGTGGACTAAATATAAAGGCAATAAAGCCTGGATTTCGTTCATTTACAGATTAGACTGATTACACCCTCTGACACTAGTGTCAGGACAGAAGGAAATCTGTATTTCCTGTAGACAGGGCCAGTTTCCAGCCAGGATCCATAAACTTAATAGCTGAGAGGACAGTCTGCAGGGATCTGAGGGCTTTGTATGTGCTAAGCACATTTAGCTTAGTTTTACTTTGGGGGAGTGGGGAAATAATTGCAGGGTGCATAAGTAAAATATTAAGATACTATATGAAATGAGCTGAAATTATAAATTCATTAGTCTTTAATTGGCTTCTTTAGTCCTCTAAGTATAGACAAGAAATGCTTTGTGTTCCTTGGTAAGGAACCCATAACTAACAAGACTGTAATAACCATATGTTCACCTTTCCCCAATGCACAGTTACTCTAGCAGGGGGCCTCCAACTGCAGCCCACAGGCCACTTGAGGCGGTGTGATTGTATTTGTTCCCATTTTGATTTTTTTTTACCTCAAAATAAGGTATGTACAGTGTGAATAAGAATTTGTTCATAGTTTTTTTTTTTTTTTTTTTTTTTTTAAACTATATTCCGGCCCTCCAATGGTCTGAGGGAGAGTGAATTGGCCCCCTGTTTAAAAAGTTTGAGGATGCCTGCGCGAGTTGAGGAACCTTGTGAGTGGGGAACATTCACTTCATATATTGTCCTCAAGGGCACCTGATTACAGTATCCGCGAACAGTTTCTGGTCTAGCACCAGATTGAGGTCAAATTTGTTTTTGAAAAAAACAGTTTTTAATTGCAGCAGTTGACATCAGCCCAGCTTCTGTATTTTGCTCAGATTATACAAACTAAGCAAAACCGTGGCCTTTCAGTTACTTTGCACCCGAATTTAATGGTCTATTATTTCAGCCATTGTCCTTGACTCCAGTTCATCCAACACCTTCATTGTCTCTCCCCCTCTTCTATGCATTATAGCCATTCTGCTTACTTTGCTCTGACTTCTAAGTGCTATCCCTTTATGTTTTGCCATTCTGGGATCCTACGAAACCATTGATAAATAGAGAAACTTTTCTTCCAAAAATATCTTCTGTTAATACTAGCCCACAAAAAACTCAGCCATCAGTAGGAGTTCCACATGTGAGTGAGAACGTGGGAGGTGCATCCTTCCACGCTTGGCTTGGTTCCCTTATTAAAATGGTCTCCATTTCCATCCATGTTGTGCAAATGGCAGGATTTCAGGATTTCACTATTTTGATGGCTATAAACACTGACAGCCTTTTCACTACATTTCTGTGGCAGTCTGGGACTCTTAGAAATACAACTTCACATTGGGTTCTCTAAGGACCAACTCAATTAAGAATAAGAAGTTTAATTCTCAGGGAAGATATTTTCCTCTGTTCCTTTTTCTTTGAGCATTTACTTTAGAAAACTTGCAGCGAGGAGTGCTTTTTCCTCCTTTAAACAGTATATACCTCCTTTTAAAAACTGGGCAGACCTTTCACCTCTAGAACCAAAGAAATGTCTTTCTCAAGGACCTGGAAGACAGCTCTCTAAAATGTAACTATCCAAGAAGCTAATGCCCCAATTTCCCAGTTTTAGTGGGACATTGGGCTAATTTCTGGTGGGCTCCTTGCTTTAAGTTACAAAACTACCTCCTGGGCTCGGGGCCCGTACACAGTGGTTACGGCATGAGCCACATACACTGGGAGTGGCAGGTTCAAACCCAGCCCGGGCCTGCTAAACATCAAAGACAACTACAACAAAAAATAGCTGGATGTTGTGGCAGACACCTGTGGTCCAGCTACTTGGGGGGCTGAGGCAAGAGAATAGCTTAAGCCCAAGAGTTTGAAGTTGCTGTGGGCTGTGACGCCACGGCACTCCCCCAAGGGTATCATAGTGAGACTGTCTCAAAAAAAAAAATAAATAAATAAATAAATAAAATAAAATAAAATAAATAATAAATAAATAAAATAAAATAAATCTCTCTATATATATGTAAAAAAAAACTACTTCCTGTTTTAAATTTACAGGAGGTTTGTTCCTTTCCTTGAATAAAGCTACTTAGCTAACACAGATGGTCACCTCCATAACTAGGTCAATTTAGATTAGCTGATGTGTGACAAATGGTGCGGCCACGTTCCCTTACTTAAAGATTAGTTATTATTTATTATGAGAACATTTATGTAGTAGATTGTATCTGCTTGGCTATTCAAAAGTGTGAGGTTTATTTTTTTTTTTTTCTTTCCCCCTTTGCAGTCCTTTAGCGGATTGCCTGTGATACACATCATTTTCTTATTTAATGCTTAATCAATAATAAATGATTTGTTTTGTTATAAACTTTGTAGAGATGATATTTGGGTGGGTAGAATATTTTTAAATTGTATTACCCCATAAATATCATCTTGTAAAAGACCTGCCTAATGATCTGCTTACCATGAGTGCATTATAGAGTCTTTGCTAGTGGTAAGTGACTGCTTCTGCCTGCTGGAAAAACTCAGCACAACACTTTTATTTGCTGCTGTTGCCAGAACAGTTTCAGCACCAGAAGCTGACTACCCCATTAGCTAGTGGCTCAGGCTTAACCAACTTCATGGCCTGTCATACCCCTTGACAGGAAACTGATTTCCTAAGTGAGGGCCTCACTAATGCAAACACATGCATGTATGTGTCAGGGAAGGGCGACTTTCTAAATGGAGTTGGTGTGATACCTCAGGGTTCAAAAACTATGCATGCTTCAATAAAGAGTAAGGCAAAAAATTTATATGATCACAAATAAAATGGGTCCTAACATCACACCACGAACAATTTAGGTGATGGAAGAATTATACTTTCATTTTCTAAATGGAGGCAATATAAGATGACTATCATCTCTAGCTTTCCACAGGGAACTATATTCCAGGCAGCATTACAAAACAATAGAAAAGAGGAAGACATTAAGATTAAAAAGAAGGCAATAAAATTATCTTTATAGACAATATTAAAAAAAAGTTTGTTTTCATTCTAATCGAAAATGATTAGAAATAATAAGTTTAGCAATATTCTGAAAATTCAAATTGATTCACAATAATAACAAATTGGATTTGTTTTCAAGAGCAATTATCAACCAAAAAGTTATTAATGCATAAGCCAATTTAAGCTGTCAACAAAAACTATAAATTACATAAGGAGATATTAAATGCATTAGGATCAAGGCAATATGAAATCTTTTCTGTTTGTAGGTGATAAATGAAGACCAGAATTAACAAATACATACAGCACACTGGTGAAATAAATGTTATGGTGATGTTGATTCATATCAATATCATCTATAAATTATCATATATGTTAATGTGTAACTAAGTCCTCAGAAAACAGAGCAAAGTGGAGAATTTAAAAGAAATTTGGGCATAGTAAACAATTTTTTTAAAGAGTTCAAATATCTATTTACATTTATCTACCTGTCTATATAGATTTACTCTAAGATACATATGGAGGAAAAGAACCAATAGCAAGTGACAAATTTGTTCATTTTATGCGATAGAAGAAAATAAGATACCTAAGCATCTAAAAAGGTTCACTTGGCTTAAATATGAACAAAATGTAAACCTCACATGATGGGTGAAAGAACTTTTAAAAACAGGATTTCTAAAAGCACAAAGCATCATATGCAGAATAGATATACAGGATTATATATAAATCATATAAAAGTTAGAGGTAAACTCCTCATAACTCACAGGATACTTTTGAAATGTTGTATCTAATATACAATATATGACAAAGAGTTATTGAAAATTACCAAGAAATAAAACAGAAAGTGTAATAGAAAAATTGAGAAAACACATACATAAATAATTAATGGAGGATAAACTTCAAATTAGCTGTATATAAGGCATACAATATCATAACTAATTAGTAAACAAGCATAACAAAGTACCCCTACATTATATCCATTAAGTTGTACAAAGGTAAAACATTCAAGAATACTTTTAGTGACATTAAAGTGCACTGTAACACTTTGCACTGCTGGTAGAAATTTGACTGGTGAAGTAATAATGGTGAATAGTCTGGCATTTCAATCCTAATATATCCTGTGATACAGTAATCCTCTTTCTACATAGATAGCCCAGAGAAATTCTCACACAATTCTGGAAGATGAAATGGCCAGAAGTTCCTTTCAGCATTCTTGTGGTAAGGGATTGAAAGGCTATTGAACTATTTATTTCTGAAGAAAGAGACAGATCCTGAATATACCCTCTAAATACAATGCAGCGGTCAGATGAATTAAACTAGTGAGGGCTCACCTTATACAAACAGGTAAAAATAAATGTGCTTTAAATTGCCAAATCATGCATCCATATAAAATATATACACTCCCCCCCCCAAAAAAAAAAAATATGTAGAATTTGAGGATGTATACTAGACATAATAGAGTGCTTATGAGGTGATGGGAAGGGGAAGAAGATAGGATGTCTGAATGAAAGTAATACTTAAAGAAATAAAACCAAAGAAGGCAATGGGGGGAGAATGAGTGCCTTAGCTGGGCTGTATGTTTTACCCAATTCTGTACCTTGAAGGTGAGGACAAAAACAGAACAGCACATTAGGTTAAAAAGCTGGCACAACCAGGTGGCAAGTGAAAAGGAAAGCTAAGACTCTAGCTTAACGACATGCACATTTCCTATTAGTTAGAAGACACACTTAGCTAATATTTGATTTGGAGACAGTGGGATTTTCTACTTCCATTCTCATCTTTTCAACAGGTGATAAGTCTGATCTTTATTTGCTTTGGCGATTCACCCTCAGCTTATTCATATCTATAATAAACAGATAAATGATAAGCCAAAACCCAAATACAATCTAGAGACCCTCTCTACTGGGCTTCCTTTAAATTATCTAGTTAAAGGTATAGTTGTTACTAATTAGTCTAATTCTCAAAAACACCCTTTGTTTAAATAGTTTATTTTAAACCATATAGTGTGAAATAATGAATTTATGGAACAATTGTGTTGCAAAAGTAACACGCCAATATAGATGTTTTTCTCACTTCTTTTTCCAGTTGAAACAATAGAAATTTATTTTTCACAATACCTGAAGATAGAAATTCAAGATTACTAGCCAATGAAGTTTCTAATAAAGGATCACTTTCTAAGCTAGCAGATTGATGTTTTTTTTCCTGTGTTCTCATGTCAGAGAGAAAGAGAAAGCCCTCACTAATATAAGTAAAGTTGATGCATACAGCATAATTCTAGTTTATCCTCAAACTTCTCAGAGGCAGAACCTGATAAGACCCAAAGCTTTATTCTAGTACAAGATTAAAATACCTTACAAATTATCAATTTTATTCTCCACAACCCGTTCTCCCTTCCTAAAATTATATTATTTTAAATATTCACATCTATAAATAAATATAAAAATATTATTTTAAATATTCGTGTCTATGAGTAAATAAATATAAATTTTGTTACTATAAAGAATATGTGTGCATGTATTATACCGTATAACTATCTTAAAAATTTTTTCTAGTTTTGCTTATACGTTAAAAATTGAATTTTTTTCTTCATACACGTATCTTTCTGCAACTATTGGGCTGAAGGGACATCATTAAATGGGGATGAAAGTGGTCCATGAGAAAATAAATTAGGTTGTACAAAGAACTAGGAGATTGGGAAGAATGCATGATGAACAGGGAAGCAAATGGCTTGAGTTAGAAGCAAAGATGTTTCCCTGGGAATATGTTATATGAATTTAGATTTTTTTTTGTCCTATTTCATCATCTATTTTCTTTATTTTGAAAATTAAAAAAAAGGGGGGGAAGGGGCAAGAAACACAGTGGACATTGCACATTCCTGGAGGTCTTCCATATGTAGAATGTATTCATCCTGCAAAGTTTCTGCTGAAGGTCTCCTATGTTCTAGACATTGTTCCATGGTGGGGTAGCAGGGATGCATGATCAGGGGAAGTGGAGCTCAGGGCTTAAGCAAGGGTACAGTTATAATGCTGGTTTATGAAATTTAACCTACAAATGAGGAAAGTAAATGCACAGAGGCGAGAAATAAAAGCGTCTGCAGATATACCAGTACCAGAGTCTTGTAGGTCTATGTAGGTTGAAGCAGATTGCAGTCAGAGAACATGAAGGATTAAACTGGAATGCTTAGAGGATATAGAATGGAACGTTTAAAAATGGATAATGGAGGAATTGCAGTTTGTGATGACAGCAAGTTACAGTTTAACTCACCTTATTTCGGAGCTGCAGCTGCTGCACTGACTCCATCAATTATTTTTTTTTTCCCTCATGATCGAAAATACCCTCCAGAACTACTGAGATTTATCTTTTCAGGATAAAAACCAGAATTCTCAATCACATGCCTATGTATGAAACAATCTCTGAGACCAATAGAATCCGAAACATGATTTTCTTGGCCCTGCTGAAATACCCTAGGGACCACCAGCATTTCAGATGGAGACCCACAGAAATAGAACTTGAGGGTTTATAAAAAGAAAATAATGAATTCTCATAGGAGAATCAATTGATGTAAGTAGAACTGATACTGAAAAATCAAATATCAAAAGACTATTAGAGTAGACTGTGACTCTCATATTTTTCTTGCACACTGAAGTTTTCTTTTCTAAATATTATTTTTATATATAACTTAAAAAGTATACAAAATTGTGACAAAATACATCCATTTGTTATTAATATAGTAGCAGTCCAATATTTATTCCATTGGATATTTACATTTAGAATAAAAAATTCATTGTCAAATGAATTTGAAATGTATATTTGCTTAAATGTTAACGAATTGAGAAAGAGGCCAAGAGACTATGAGGCGATGACTAGTGATGAAGTGCTGTGCAGGAAATCAACTGAGAAATGTATTTAAAGAATGAGGTGGTTAGACCATTTCAAATGCTACCAATAAGCCAGCGCTGAGAATTAGCCTTTGGATTTGTCAATATTGATGGTTGCCACTGACTAAGTTGCAAATCATTTGGTGACAAGTTGTAAGTTGTAAACAAAATTCTGATAGGAATGGCAACAAGGAAAAAAAAAAAAAAAGACTTATTATTGGTAATTACAAATACAGATAATGCAATATAGTTTTTCTGTTTTGTTTGTATTTAATGCTGTCTTTATCCAGTTTTGAGTCTGTTAGAGGCCAGACCACTGCCCGTCTTGAGAAATTGATTTTAACATTTATATCTGATCATATATGCCTCTCACAATATGGGGGGGTTACCATATCCCCACCCTAAGTATCTCTGTGCCTCATTACTGAAACAAAATTCAGATTAGATGATGCACCAGAAACCTACAAAGGTTAGCTAACACTACCTTTGCTACCACCACCCTGCTTGCAATACATAAGCTGCCCCTTACAGCCAGCTCCAGGCCAACCACCTTTGTGTCCCTGCGTGAGATTCTTTTCTTTTCCTTTAGAATTGCAAGCGTCAGTGTTGTCTTTCATCCACCCAAGGGTCATGAGTGTCATTGTACTGTGTTCTGTCATCCAAAGAATCTTTAAATCGTATAAAACAGATATCTCTTCTGAAAGTTCTAATGAGGAAAACAATGGGTAATAAGAAAATTTTGGTAAAGAAGATATATCTTTGTTCTTTATTAAATTTGGGGAAAACTTAAGTAAATGTTGATGCCGAAAAGAATGATGTGACGAAGGAGGAAACACTTGAGTAAGATAAAAAGTGAGGCAATTTCAGCACCTCTGTATTTTAACAACACATCCATAAGGGTTAATAGAAGAGATGATGAGAGCAAGGGACATTCTAAGAAGATGTTACTTTTAAAATATAAATAAAAAATAAATCCTTGCTGACACTAGTATTAAGCATAGGCCACACTGTATATATGCTCACAAGAGACTACATTTGAACAAAACACAGTTCAAAAATCAAAGCACTAATGGGTTGTACTATGGATCAAGGAGTTTCTTTTAGGCTGTGAAAACTTGGCTTCTTTTCATTGCATTAAAAAAAAAAAAATCATACTGCAAAAATTGCTGCGCTCTGCAGTTCTCCATGGAAATTAGCCAATTTAAACAAACAAAAAGCAGTGGAATGTGACTCACTCACAATTAAGACGAGTTCGAGAGACTCAGCATCAGCAGACCATTTTTCTTTGGACTACCATTGTCCCCAGAGGATTCAGCAGCAGTATAAAGGGTCAGGCTTATTCAATTATTAAATATCCTACTGGGAGCCCGCTGCCAAACTCATATCTTTTCTTAGTAGAACTGCAGCAAAGAGAAATTGTGTGGGTGTTTGATTTTATGCGTATGTTTGCAGCCTACCCAATTTTAAAGTACATGAATACAAGGGAAAAAAAAGAAAAGCCTGATGTTTATTCATTGTAAATTTTTCTTTGGTTCCGTAAAGTAGGTTTAAATTGTCAGCCTCAGATTTTGATTTTGCATACTGTTCCTGCTGCCTTTATTTTAATATTTTCTTAGGGTGTAGAAATAAACATGCATTTGAACTTTTTATAAGCAGAGCTATTCTATTTTCTTCTGCATTGTTAATATAAAAATACTCAAATGAAAACTCTTGCTGATAAGTAGAGTTGATAAATGGAGATTGCAATAGCCAAAGAGTTTTGAGAGAAAGCATGAAACTACTATTTTGTGTTACTCTCTCAGCCATTTTTTCTCTACGTGTCTGTTTTGCTATTGTTTTGATATGGGTTCTTAGTATGTTTCACGGGGTGATCAACTCCTGGCAGGTTCAAGCAATTTTCCTGCCCTGGCCTCCTCCCAAATAGTTAGAACACAGGCATGTTGTACTGTCCCTGGCTGTTGGTAGATTTCTTTTAATGTCAGAAATATAACCCATTAAGAAACAAATATGTGCATATGAAATAGTTCATGGGCTTTCAACAATTTTACTGTTTCTACCACTAGGCCTCTCTCTCTCTCTCTCTCTCTTTCTCTCTCACCCCTATATATAGATACAATGCCATGAAAAAACAGCAGTGTTATAGCCTTCATATGAAAGCTATAATTTGGTTTCATAGTAGAGCTGAGTACATTGGATACTTTTTCTTACATTCTTGAGATACTTTGCTAAGAAGAATATGTTCCAGCTCCATCCATGTAAACATGAAAAGAGGTAAAGTCTTCATCTTTCTTTAAGGCTGCATAATATTCCATAGTGTACATATACCACAATTTATTAATCCATTCATGGGTGGTTGGGCACTTGGGCTTCTTCCATGACTTAGCAATTATGAATTGGGCTGCAATAAACATTCTGGTACAAATAAATGTCTTTATATCCCAAGAATATAGGGAAAGGAGTGGGGGGGAAGGTAGAAGATGGATGGAGGGAGGGTAATTAATGGGACAACACCTATGGTGTGCCTTACAAGGGTACATGTGAAATTTACTAAATGTAGAATATAAATGTCTTAACACAATAAAAAAGAAAAAGAAAAAGAAAGACCAGCAGTGTACAAATGGACTAAACATTTTCTGGTAAGGAGAGAAAGCCTCACTGATGAAGAGAGGTCAGGCTAGCCACTAATGAGGAGAAGTGATGAAAGCATTGCAAAAATTCATTGACGTGGGTGTCAAAATCGTCTATTAAGAGAGAGAAGCATAGCAGGCACAGTAAACATCAATATGAAACAGTCAAGAAAATTTTACCTGAAAATCCTGGTGGACAGCTCATGGCTCTTGCATCATGACAAGAATCTAGATGTCCGTGAGGGAGTTTTTATCCAGTAACCAGTAACTGTATTAGAATGTCTTCCCTGCTCACCTGATCTGGCCTCCGATGACTTTTTCTCACCCAAAGGAAAAAGCAATATTGAAAGGAAGACATTTTGATGGCATTCAGAACACCCAAAGCAATATGACGACAGCTTTGATGGCTGTCAGAAGAGTCCCAACATAGCTTCAAAAGGTGGACTGGTGCTTTCATTCCTATGTAGTTTCCCAAGGGAAATATATTGAAGGTGACCAGGGTAATATGCAGCAATAAATCGTGTAACCCTTTTTCTAAGACGAGTTTGCAAACTTAATTGTCAGAACTTATATATATACATTTTTTTTCTTTTTATCTTTTAGGATAAAAACTTTCAAAGATTTCACTCTGTCAACTTTGACATTTATTGCTGAAAAAGGAGAAACAAATAAGAGTAAAATATTTAATTAACATTTGGAAATATTGTTAAATATGTTTTAAGTTTTACTTGAAAATGGATTTGAATATGTAGTTCTTAAAATAATTAAACTAGAATAATTTGATGATCTCTACTATATCTTGAGAATAATTTATGAGGTACCAATTGATAGTTAAAAAATTATGTCATATTACAAAATCATTGTATAACCAATTCTCGGAGTTTAATATTCAACTATGTTGAAAAGAGGTTGAGGCTTCATTTATATATTGTCCGTATAAAGGTTACTATATACAACTCATTATTTTCTTTAAAATAATACAATTTCATTGCAGGGATGGAGCATTGGGAAGACTATTATATTGCTATTGTGGTTTTATACTAGATTATCATAAATTGAGAAAGAAAGATGAAAATGCAACACTATATAAAAACAAGATTCAATCTTATCATTTTTTTAAAATGAAAAATCAGTGTTTTAACAACTAGAATGGAACAACCTCTATGTTATAGACTCTGAGCAGTATATGTAGACTCTACACATACTTTAAATAATCATACCTCAATACAGCATATTCTTGTTAGAAAGCAAACTATACTTTAAAATGACTTTAATACTGTTACTGAGAATTTAGAACAATATTTCACATGTTTTTAAAAAACGATTCTCTCTATTTTAAAAAGGAGAAAAGAAAGCCTGGTCTTGTAGCTAATAGAAAAGATTTATGTGTATTACTGCAATTGGTTCTTACAATAATTTTCAGCCTTTTTTTTAACCTATCAGGATACATGGCCTTGAGCAAAAATGACATTGTAATTTGAATCCATGTAAATAATATCAAAGCTACTCTTTCTAACATTGTCTGTTGTTAATAATATCTCTTAGATGTATTTTTTTTTAATGTACCTTAAAACTGAGTTCTCAGAGCTCACATATCTTATTTAGAAATTTGGAGTAAGCACACGTGTTTCTTTCTTCACATATTTTATGAGAAACAGTTTACTTACATGGAATTGTACATGATTTTATGACATCTATAGCTTTGAAAATAGTCAAATAAATAGCTAACAATGACAATTTTCATTCAGTGTGTTTGGTTTATCATTGTTGAAATATTCTTACTTCACATCACATGTATTTTTTATGCTTGTTTTAAATGTGTTTTTTATGTTGCTCCTGTGGTTGATCTCATCTCATATTACTAATAACACTTCTTTAATATTTCTGAATATCTATTTCTAGATATCAGAGGAAAAAATGGTAAAAATATAGCAAAGAAATCATACTCAAATACATATGAAGATGAAAGAGATGGAATTCCTACAAATGTTAGGTTATTTCAAAGGTTTTGTCCGTTTTACTGTTATGTGTTTTTGTAGCTCCATATCTCAATAAATATTTATTCTACTGTGTCGGGGCATATACTGATTGATGGAGAATTTTGTACTCTATACATTGATGCTCTTCATTTTTTTCTACTTTTAATTTTTTTTATTTTTTTCAGCCTATTACTATATGATGTCATTAAGCAATTTTCGGCCAATTTTTCTCTACGAATTCAAATTGAACCAAAGCGCTGCCAAAACAGCCCGAAAAA
>CAUYPK010026535.1:0-73024 GCA_963574355.1 Loris lydekkerianus | reverse complement strand
AGGAATGGAAGAAAAAGTATCCAATGTACTCAGCCCTACTATGAAGCTAAATTATAGCTTTCACATGAAGGCTATAACCCAACTATAGCACAAGACTATGGGGAAAGGGCCAAGGAAAGGGAAGGGAGGGGGGAGGTTAGGATGGAGGGAGGGTAATGGGTGGGGCCACACCTATGGTGCATCTTACAAGGGTACATGTGAAATTTACTTAATGTAGAATATAAATGTCTTAACACAATAACTAAGAAAATGCCATGAAGGCTATGTTAACCTGTTTGATGAAAATATTTCAAATTGTATAGAAAACCAGCACATTGTACCCCATGATTGCATTAATGTACACAGCTATGATTTAATTAAAAAAAAAACAAACGCAAAAAACCAAGAAGGGACCTCTGAGATTCCTGGGGACAAAAGTGGGTGCCTTGCCTTTGTCCTGCCTTGAGCACTTGCCCCACCTGAGAAGAACAAGTACAGGCACTCCCCTTGGCTCTGTCTCACCCTTAATCCTACCAGTAGCACCTGTTACACCTGGACAAAGGAGAAACAGCCTGCAGGCCTGGCTACCCAGGCATAGTAGGATTTGGAAAGTGACCTAGAGTAACCTAATGCTAATTATCATGTCCTTAACTATCCATCAAGGTGGTTCCATGGTGACCTCTGAATCACGAGGAGGACCCAATCTATTTATTTATTTATTTAATTGAGACAGAGTCTTACATTGTCACTCTCGGCAGAGTGCCTGGTGTCATAGCTCACAGCAACCTCAAATTCTTGGGCTCAAGTGATTCTCTTGCCTCTGTCTCCCTAGGAGCTGGGGCTACAGGGACCCACCATAACACCTAGCTATTTTTGTTTGTTTGTTTGTTTAGCAGGCTTGGACTGGGTTCGAACCCACCAGCCCTGGAGCATGTGGTCAGCACCCTAACCACTGAGTTATGGGCGCCCAATCATATGTATTTATTTTGAGACAATGTCTCATTTTGTCACCCCCAGTAGAGTGCTGTGGTGTCATAGCTCACAGCAACCTCAGACTTTTGGGCTCAAGTAATCCTCTTGCTTCAGACTCCCAAGTAGCTGGGACTACAGGCACCCACCACAATGCCTATTTTTAGAGACAGAGTCTCACTCTGGCTTAGGCTGATCTTGAACCTGTAAGCTTAGACAATCCGCCTGCTTTGGCCTCCCAGAGTGGTAGGATTACAGGAGTGAGTCACCGTGCCCGGCCCTTATTTCCTTTCTTTCTTTCTTTTTTTTTTTTTTTCTTTGAGACAGAGTCTCAAGTTGTTGCCCTGGGTAGAGTGCTGTGGCATCACAGCTTATAGCAACCTCCAACTCTTGAGCTTAAGTGATCCTCTTGCCTCAGTTTTTCTATTTTTAGTAGAGACGGAATCTCACTTTTGCTCAGGCTGGTCTCGAACTCATGAGCTCAAGCAATCGACCTGCCTTAATCTTCCAGAGTGTTAGGATTATAGGCGTTAGCCACCATGCCTGGCCAAAGGGTCCAATCTAGATACCATAAAACAAGACTCCAGACCATAACCAAAGCCTTTTTGCTATGACAAGGGGGCCTATTCATCGTCTGTGGTAAACATATCTTGCTCTGTAAACCTATATTTTGCTCTTGCTCTGTAAACCTATATTTTGCTCTTGCTCTGTAAACCTATCTTTCTCTTCCTCAATAAATTTTGTTTCACTCTTGCCTTGCTTTTGGTGGGTCTGCTCATTCTTTGCCCAAGAGCACACCAAGAATCCAGAACTCAGATAACGACCTGGACCTGACACCTCTAGTCACAAATTCGTTTCTATACACATTTACTGAGCATTTTAAGCGCCAGCTACTATGCCAGATATTGTGCTACAAATATGAGAGGAATACTGTGTTTGTAGTTGTGAGTCTGATAGAAAAGAGGGGAGAGAATCAACATTGTTAAAATGTCCATACTGCCCAAAGCACATGGAATATTTTAAAACACAGACCTGTAGAAGCAGAGAGTAGCATGTGGTTACCAGGGGCCAGCTTGCTAGATTGGGGAGATGTTGGTCAGAAGGTAGAAAATTTCAGTTAGGATGAATAAATTCAGGCGATCTACTATACAACATGGAGATTACAGTTGACAATGATGTATAGAGATAGATTCTTAAGTAGATTCCCTTTGTGACTGAAGAAGTGAACAAAAGAACAAATGAATCACTTAAATTTTAAAAAAGGTTGCTAGGTTTAGTATAGAATGAGTATATATAAATACATTTTTAATTGGGTGGGTGGCACCTGTAGCCCTAGCTTCTCAGGAAGCTGAGGCCAGCGGATTGTTTGAGCCTAGGAATTTGAGACTTCAGACCTCTGATTGTGCCTCTGCACTGCAGCCTTGGAAGAGAGACCAATGGCCAACAAACGTGAAAACATGGTCAACAGTAAAATACAAATTTTAAAGAAAACACATTGAGGTACCATCTTACCCCTATCAGAATGGCCATTATTAGTAAGTCAAAAAACAATAGATGCTGACATGGATGATGTGAGAAAAGAACACTTCTTTACTGTTGATAGGATTCTGAATTAGTTCAACCTCTATGGAAAACAGTATAGAGCTTCCTCAAAGAAATAAATGTAGATCTACCATTTGATCCAATAATCCCACTACTGGGTAGCTACCCAAAGGAAAAGAAGTCTTTCTATCAAAAAGACCCCTGCACTCAAATGTTTATCACAACACAATTCTTAATTGCAAAGATGTGGAGGCAACCTAAGTGGACATCATCTGAGAACTACTCAGCCCTAAAAAGGAATGAAATAATGTATTTTGTAGCCATCTGGATGGAGCTGGAGACCATTATCCTAAATGAAGTATAAAGCAGACACCACACTGTCTAATAATTGAGAACTAATTTTTTTTTTTTTTTTTTTTGTAGAGACATAGTCTCACTTTACCACCCTTGGTGGAGTGCCGTGATGTCACAGGACTCACAGCAACCTCCAGCTCTTGGGCGTCCACGATTCTCCTGCCTCAGCCTTCCAAGCAGCTGGCACTACAGGCGCCTGCCACAACGCCCAGCTATTTTTTTGTTGCAGTTTGGCCGGGGCTGGGTTTGAACCCGCTACCCTTGGTATATGGGGCCGGCGCCCTACTCGCTGAGCCACAGGTGGGCAAAACAGACACAGAGAAATGTAAAGGACATTGGAAACCAAGAAGGGAGAGAGTGTGAAGGATAAAAACTTACCCATCTGGCACAACAAACACTGTTCTGAGGACATAGACACACCCAGACTTAAACATTATACAATGTATCTATGGCAAAAAAATAAAAAAAAGTACTCCCTTAATATTTTAAAATTTAAAAAAATTATCTGTTTCAATTATTATTATAGTTTTTAAAGAACACCTATGTCTTTCCAATTGACAGTGGAAGTGTAACAGGGAAAGGTAGCCAATGTTAAAAAGACAATGAACCTAACTCCTCTTTTCTATTATTAAGAATATAGAATAGCATCTATCTATCGAGTATCTTCCATGCTCCTTTTCTTTTTCCAGTGATATTTGAAACTTTTAAAAATTTTGTTGATTCATTAAACCTTAGCAAAAAATCTGGAAACTTGTAGCATGAGTAAAAGCCCACTGAAGTTAGTTATTATTTGTTTAGCTCATAGATTGCCAAAACTTTTCTACAAAAAATCAGGTAATAAAATATTTTAGGCTTTGTAGCTGTGTGATCACTGTTCTCACAGGCTTAAAACATGAATATATTTATATATTCATTCCAATATAACTTTATTTATGGACACTAAAATTTGACTGTAATATTCTTTTCCTGAATTATGAAATTATATTCTTAGAATTTTTTCAAACATTTAAAAATATTTAAATCATTCTTAGATCAAGGGCTATACAAAAATAGGTGGTTATCTCAATTTGGGCTTTGAGTCATCAGTTGCCAACCTGTTCTAACTTAGTATCATTATCATCTTCAGCATACTAGGTTAAATTTCTCATTCATTCCTTCACTCCTTGAAACCGCTTTTTAATCAAAGACTGTGGATTTGAGTATTTCCAAGTGGAATTTTAATGTATAAATTACTAACTCCTATTGGAATGATAGCACAGAATTCAAAAGCAGTGAAATTTATTATGCATTCTGTAAATAGATAATCGAGCTTCAAATAAATATAACTCAAAATAATTAGAAGGTTTTCAGTTTATGAGGAAACAAGAAATAATACACCTTCAAAATGTGGTGAGTAAAATTCATCTGATCAGCCACCCCTGTGTGTCGACTTCATCTCACCACTGTTGCACTAGGCATGTATAATTCAGGACTAAAATCCTTTTGCATATTTTGCTACATGAAGAGCAGTGATTTGACTTCTAGAATTCCACCAGGAGTAAATAAATGCTAGACTGATGGCTTGAGAATAAAAATGAGACGATGTTTGTTTCTTCCTTTTGTTCAATTTTTTTCAATCTTCCAAACCAATAACTCAAACCCCTCTACCACATCTGGGCAATAGCCTTGAAGTCTTGAAACATTATGTCAGGTTGAACATGAGAGACAACAGCTGTCAGGGCCCACGTTTGATGGCTTTGACTTGTTTCCATATAGTGAAAAAAACATGCTTGCGAGCTGTACAATTGTGAGGATTCACTGTTTTCTAAACTAAGGGTTTTGAGCAGCTCTAAGACAGTGTTGCCCTCCCCTAAGCTATTTTGCACAAAAACATATTCGTGTATTTTTCCTGAAGATACAGCGGCATGTTTAATGTCAATAACAGAAGGGGAAAAAAGTTAGCCATAGAATTTCTGAATATCACATATAAAGATTTAAAAATTAGCAGTGCTTTTACAAAGATGCAAAGATTTATCAAGTTTTGCTTCTTTTTCCTCTGTTTTCAATGAGGAAAGCCCATACATGATCTTATATGATATTGTTACAGGTAACTGTCATGTTTCAGGGCAGGGGCAATTTCTATATGAATCAAGGACAAAATAAGACTTAAAATTGCAATGAATGAATGCATTATTTACTTGTTAGCTTCTACAAGTAAAGCTAACATCTTTTGGGTCATATATAACATTAGAATGTTTCTATCATTTTATTCCTATGGCCTTTCCATGTTTCCATTGTCCTTATTTTATGGACCTGATTCAGTCAATAATTGCAAACATTTATTGACTGCCTATTGCACCAAGCACTCTGTGCTAACATTTGATTCTTACAGAAATTGTTTGTGACAAATGGGGCGGCCACCACAATGCCCAGCTATTTTTTAAAGATGGGATCTTGCTCTGGATCAGGCTGGTCTCCAACTCCTGAGCTCAAGCAATCCACCTGTCTCAGCCTACCATAGTGCTAGGATTGCAGGCGTGAGCCACCACACCCGTCCTCTAGGCCTACACTTTGAGACATTTCTTACATCAGTGACATTGTCCTCTTTGTTTAATTGCTTGATATTCATACAAATACTTTGAGGATATAAAATGCTACCTAAATTAAAACACTGTTCTCTTTAGAACAATTTTTGAACCTTAGAAGTGTCCTGTTATGGGCACACACACACAAGAATAAATGGAATACCACTTAAACATTCCATTTAAAGGCTTTCACTGCTTTGTACAGCTTACCAGTTCTTAGGGAGTGTGAAGTATCTTCCTGTAATTGGCAGGTTAATACCTCAAGGACCAAGCAGATTTTCTTGAACAGCATAGTGAGGTAAATGGCACTCAGTGTGAACTCACGAAGAGATTCCGGTGAATGGTGCTCTTGGCTAACAGCAAGTGGCTGCCAATAGGAGATTACATTTCACAGAGGTAATTCCAAGCTCTGGAGGAAGCACAGTGTGTGATCCAGGTATTTATAAAAGATTATAAGGTGTGCTAAAGGAGAAAGGGAGCAATGCCTAGGAAGAAACTCCTTTGAATAAAAAATGATTTTTTTAATTTTTGCAAATGATGCTTGATGTGCAGTATGCACTATTTGAACTCTGTTCATGTGTAACTATCACCGACCTTCTTTCAGAAACTTTATTTCTTTATTATCCAGTTGTAGAATGTTGAAAATATAAGTCTGTGATGTTAAAAGATGTTTATAAACTCCATTACCATTCTTTGTTCTTATTCTTGTTGCACCAATTGACCAATGTAAGTTCAAGATCAACAAATATTTTAGCTTTTGACACATGGTTGTGTCAAAAAAAAAAAAAAAATCAGCCATGATTCTTCATTGTCTTTATTTTTTTCTTAGATCATAACTGTGTACATTACTGCATGTGTGGGGTACAATGTGCTGTTTTATATACAATTTGGAATGTTTACATCAAACTGGTTAACAAAGCATTCACCTCATTTAATTGTTGTGTTCAGACATTTATACTCTACTCAATATATTTGACATGTACGTTTGCAATATGCACAGTAGGTGAGATTCCACCAATTACTCTCCCTCAAGACGTCCCCCCCTCCTTTCTGAGGTATAATTTTGTTTTATCTTTCATCTGAAAGTGTGGGTAATTATATATTGATTTCATGTTAGTATTGAGTACATTGGGTATTTTTTTTCCATTCTTGAGATACTTTACTAAGAAGAATATGATCCAGTTCCATCCATGTAATCATAAAAGAGTAAGAGTAGCCCACATAACAAAATCCCCAAACTACAGATGTTGGCGTGGGTGTGGAAAGAATGGAACACTTCCACCCTGCTGGTGGGAATGCAAATGAATACATCCCTTCTGGAGAGAAGTGTGGAGAACCCTCAGGGAACTAAAAGTAGACCTGCCATTCAATCCGGCACTCTACTAGGTATATATCCTCTACTAGGTATATATCCAGATGACTAAAAATCACTTTACAATAAGACATTTGCACAAGAATGTTTATTCCAGCCCAATTCATAATTGCCAAGTCATGGAAGTAGCCCAAGTGCCCATCGACCCATGAATGGATTAACAAATGATGGCATATATATACCATGGAATATTATGCAGCCATAAAAAGATGGAGACTTCATTTTTTTTAGAAAGAAAGAAATAAAAACATCCTAACTAGCTAAAAAACATCTGACTCACTAGTGAGTGAGATACACCATAAATTTGCTGCACTCTTACTAAAGTGCTAGGGATTGTGGTAAGCACTGCTCTTAAGCTAATGTATTAGATTCTTTTCCTGCATTCAAGGGTCTCAACTTAGAGGACTTGGGGTTTTCATGTAGAGGAATGGTAAGGAAAAGTTTCCAGAGGAAGTATAATTTGGTCTGAGTCTTATAAAACAAGTGAAGATGCTCTGACACAAGTTTTGAAAGATTTTTGGCATTTGTTACCCATGCATTCCTTGAATATTTATTGAGCATCTAATAGGATGCTAGGTGCTATTTTAGGTTTGGGATAAAAAGCAAAGAAATTTGGTGTCTGCCATTTGGGAGTTTAGAGTCTGTTGGAGGATACAGAAATCAAGCAAACAACCCTAGCAATAATTATTCCCATCATGAGATGGCCGGAAGGGATGTACACGGCCCTCTGACCACATAGCACAGCAAGAATACCCTAATTGGGGGGTTGTAAAAATTTGAGCTCCAAAAGATGGAGAGCAAATGACTGGATCATGAGTGAGAGAAGTTTCTAGAAGGAGCAAAGTCTTATGGCTTAAAAGACTTTAATGATTTAGGAGATGTAATAGGAGGCCCACGTTGTCAGACTAGACAGATTAAGAGAGGCTGAAGGCAAGTGGGTCCAAACTTGGCTTTGGAATTTAGGGAGGATGAAGAACAGACTTAGGCCAGCAATCCTCAAGGGACTTTATGTGTGGTACAGTCAGAAAGCTGTACTTTTAATCTGAAGTTTTGAATGCTATTGGTTTTTATTGCTATTACTACTACTGTTCTTATTTTAGTCACTTCTTGATTTTGAAGAAGACCATTTTGAAAATTCCACCTTGTCTCATTTGTACTTAGATCTTCAATAAAATCTCCTAGTGATCCAGTGATTAGTCAGGGTTTTGGAATTGTTAGTATAAACCTTTCATGGTTTTGGCACATGGCAGAATCTCAGTTCAAATTTTGAGTGAGGAAATCAGTGAGTTGCTTTTGTGTGGAGCAGTCCCTGCTTTAGTCCCTGAAGGAAGCCTGTGTTGACTGAAATGAACATCCTATTACATCAGCTTTTCCATACTAGGTGCTCAACAAACATTCATGGAGTGACTGTTTAAAACATGAATAGAATCACAAACATTTTGCAGTTATATTGGACTCATATTTTTTTGTTCTGAATCTCAAACAAATTACAGATTCCATGACCAAAAATACTGAGTTAAACATAAACTAATATATTGTTGAGATAAAATAGAAGTTGTCTAGTATGGTACATCTGTCATTCCTCCCAGATTGGGGCTTTTATGACCCCTGACTATTATTTCTTAAGGAGTAAATGTGATATATTTTTTTTTTTTTATGATGCAAAATTATTCTCTCAAAAGTGGGATTGTGTTCTGAACTTTCCAGAGGCGATTTTTTTTTTTTTTTATAACATTGGAGGATAAGAACTCGGTTTGCTCTCCTTCTTATTTCTATGCCTTGACTTTATTCGTCTCTAGATATTAGTATGGAGATTGTTATACTCCCTTTCCACCCTCTATGTGGTTGAATATTTGAAGCTCTCAGATCCTCTTTCAAATTGGTGCATGCCTTTGAATTTTAATTTTCATCACCTTTCTACAAAATATGTAGTATTTTTTTCTCTTCTAGGTTGGCTACTACATTCAAATTAAGACCATGGTTTTGTCATCATGAAAAGTAAACAGAATCAGATAGAAACAGACGCTTGAAAACTTGCTTCTTTCTCTCTTACTGTTTTGTGCACCCATCGTAGAATTTATTCTTCTGGTTTGTTATGAGTTATACAAATGACTGCAGATCTATTATTTTTGCTGAGGAAGGTCAGGATACATGTATTTCACTAGGGCTGCCCCCGGTGGTGTAGATTTAGAAACTGTAGCATGTCTCTTTTTAATAATACAGAATTTCATGAGACCATTGGAAAATTAGCATCACTAATCTGTGTGAATACTTCCTGCAAGCAGAGAAAAAAATAACCTAAACACATTTTCATATTATTCATGAGCCCTAATTGGCAAAAATGTAATGCCAAGAGAAACAGCATAATCAGGAATTCCCTCTTCTACAAGGTAAAATGAAGTAGAACTGATTGGAATTATCACTCCAGCCAAAACAGTTATGTCAGTCATCTATTGCTACATAGCAAAACTACTTGAAAACTTAATGGAGTAAAACAACCAGCTTACTATGCTCATGGTCTTGTTGGTCAGGAATACATAAGAATAGAGTTCCTCTGCCATACATTGCCTGGGAGTACTGGAAATCTGGGGTTGAGTTGATGGCTGGGATTGGAATTATCTATGCCTTAGTGATGTCTTTTTATTTTCTACATTTATGATGCTTTGACATGGTAGTCTTTTTCTGCTGTAGGGACTATTCCTCCCAGGATTAGCTAATTCCCAGACATAGCAAACTCTAGTGTCCCTTTATATGCAAACCAACTGATCCCCAACCCTCCTTTCTTAGAGCTCTTGCACTTGAACCACTATTCTCCCACCCCAAGGCAGGTACCAAATAACTAAAGACAGTTTCGACACCCAGAGACATTTGAAATTATTCAAAATAGCCTATCTTAAACCTGCTTACCCTGCCTCACCGACTCCTTCCCATAGAAAGCACAATACAGCCTCTTGCTCACATTTCCCCCTTGTTCTTTCTGTCCCCTGACTGGCCCTGGGGCTTTCTTGTGTGAGCCAACCTCCATTATAAGTCATGCCTCCTATTTCTAAGGAGTTCTGCTCTAATTGCTTCCTTCTTGAAAATCATTTCCATGTCTGTATGTTTTATTACATCTGATTATAACAAATCCTGGTACGTTTTTTCAACAATCAGAATGTGTATTCACTTACATGTCTAGAGCTGATGTGGGCTGTTGGTTGGAATATCTTGCCTGTGGACCTTCTGTAAGATCACTATGTTTGGACTTCCTCACAGGATGGCTGAGTTCTAAAGTGGAAGTTTCATAGCATCACTTTTGTCATACTCTTTTGGTTGAAACAGACATGAATGTCCACTTAGATTTAAGAAGAAGAGATATTGTTTCCACCATTAAATGGAAAAAGTACCAAATTCTTAATGGAAAATAACCCAAACCCTGGAAAATAATTTTATCGAGATTTACTCTGAGCTGAACATGTGTGATCAGGGCTTGGAGAGCCACACCCAAGAAGTCTTGAGCAAGTGGCCCAGCAGTGGCTGGATTACACTTTTGTACAGTTTAGAGAGAGAGGAATTGCAAGTAAAACCATCAATCAATGCCTAGAAGGTATACATTGGCTTGACTTGCAGGGATGTTCAACCCTGCAGATTATTTGAGGACTGTTTTGTTTATCTTCAGTGTCAGATACTGCAAAAATTTTTTGCTCATCAGATTTCCTTAGTGTTTTTGTATTGGCCTGTCTGACCAGCACTGTCTTGTGGTCAGGCCATAAAGGTCTATCACAAACTATTGCCACCGAAAGGTAAGCAGAGTTTGTAGGGCATCTGGATTGGTAATTCATCTGTCCCCAGGTGGCCCTGGGCAGGAAACTTCCTTGTTCAGAGTGTTTAGGGTCTAGATCAGTAACACTGGCTGCGCTCAGCCTCTCTATACCTTCCTTTTCTGCCCCATGCCTAGATTAATGATAGACAGCATAGGTGAGCATCGACAGCAACTCAGCCAAGACCATACAGCCACTGGGAGATAAAGCCTGGATTTGAGCTCAGCCCTCTAAGCCTATAGCCCAGCCTTCACCCTCTGATCCCCAGCTCCATGCCCTGAAAAGCCACATTGGCTCTTGTCCTTGGCTGAACTTCTTATAGACACATGTATTGGCAAGAGTTGGGCTCTGTTGCTGAGGTATGTTCCTGTTACTTCCAAGCAACCTGGCAGCACTCAGGTGAGTGTGGATGCTTTCTTCACAAAGAAAGGACTTAAGAGTGCCTCTCCTAACCCCCACAGGAAGTCAAGAGCACATTTTTTTTTTCCTGTAGGCCTATAAGGGTGCAGGGATTTGATGATTTCTTAACTATCTTTATTTGTGTGACATGAGCCAGGCTTGGTCTCTCTGTATCAGCATTCAGTGATGAAACTGCTTCAAAAAGGTTCAAAGCCAGCAGTGTAGAAGTGTGTCCTGTCTCCTGTACTTGCTTGTTTAATGGGTTGGTTGGTTTTAATTTTTTTTATTGGGGATTTAAAAATCAAAGACTACCAGATGGTAAATCTGCTATATACATACATCTCTATATATGTATATATTTCTCAATGTTGCATCAATGTTGCTTCCAAATGTTTAATAGCAAGTAAAGCTGTTCTGTACATGATTTTGGAAGGGGTTAGAATTTGTTAATTTATAGTTTATCTTACTTTATGGAGAGATCATGTTGAGGATATTGGAAAAGTAGTCCAACTAAATATAATAATTATTATGGAACCAGTATTTAGTGCTATGTACTTGGTACTAAACTAAGCACATTGCAGATTAAATAATTCTCACAATAACCCAAGATGGTGAGCATCATTATTAATTTCATTTCACACATAAGAAAGCTAGAGGTTACATTGCTAATAGTGGACCCCAAATCCTCTTCTTTTCTGTTTTGTTGTGTTGTTGATATAGTGAAAATTCCATCAAACTCTTGAGAGCTGAGAAAATTCTGCATCTTAGTGGTAAGCTTGGGAAACTTGCTTGGAAGATTTCAGTGTCCCTCATATTTTTATGAGATAATGAAACAAAATAACATTCTGGAAATGTGTTTTCCATCATGGAACATACCATTTAGAATGGAGTACACTTAACAACAAGAACAAAAAAAGTAGAAGGTGTGGAAATTTGTCCCCCTCTTCATTTTAAGCAGTTCTTGGCTCATTCCAGAGGAACCATTCTTCTTGTTTCACACATAATTGTCTATACCTTGTGGAACTATTACTGAATATTCAGTCTAAAAATGCACTGTGTTCAAAGATAGAAGTCACTTGTTTGAATCTTAGAAGGCATCTACACTTTGGGGGAATTTTTCAATTTTGAATTTAATTTTGAATTTGAATATCAAGGATGTATCTTCCCCTGCAAGTGGCATCTGGAAGCACTATAGAGAAGTAGTTATTTTTAAAAACTACCAACTTGTTGTTGACTCTTTAAAGTTCCATGAGAGAGAACTGGCTTGTAGGTCACTTATTCCACGCTGTCTTTCTTATGTTGGATTTGAACTTCCCTGTTGTCCATTCAAAGTATGGATTATTGTAAAACACACATCTTAGTAGACAAGGTTGGGAACCAAATGTACAAGCATCAAGTGTATGTGTGTCAGGGCTTGCCTCCAGGTGGGACTCTATTGCCCTGTGTCTCACAATGACACTGTTTGCCTTGGACATTTCAGATGCTGGATGCTTTTAATAAATATGAAGATTTGTGTTGCATAATAATTTTACAAAGTGATGAAGTTATTGCAGGTTAACATAATCATCAAACTTCCTGAAAACAATTTCCTCCACCATAAAAAAAAAAAAAATTAATAATAATAGTTGTAGAGTTCTAAAGTCAGCTAAACAGCTGTGTGATCTGGTTTGAGGCATCTGGCAGCATTATCACCCAGAGACTGGATTTAAACATAATTTTCAAAGTATCTTTTATTTTCAGGCAAGGAAACAACTTAGAAAAAGTCTATATTTTAGTTCAATTTAAAGCTTATTTCAAATTCCATGTAGGTGTTTCCTGAGAAAATTGCTTACTAGGGTAATTTTCTTCTCTCTCTGGGTCCTCACACTGGCTTATATTTTAACCAGGAAAATGTGAGGAATTTTCACTGATGGCCAAAAGATGTGATGCACTGATGTTATTACCCCTTGATGGTACAACTTCCTCTGTGGTGTAGATCTGTCCTATCAACCACAAATGGAAGGGCTGGCTGCTCAGATGACTACACCTTGCAAAGATTCATGCAGAAAAATGCCTGTGCTTTATAAAACAGTATACATAAAATGTCTTTCTCCCCTAGAAGATGACTTAAGTCCTGAAATTTTGCAGAAAGCATCATAAAGAATAGCTGCTTATGCTGTATGTAATTTAGCTGCTGGGATCCTCTACACACAGGGCATACAGTGGAAAGGGGCAGAGGCATAGACATAGTGCAGACACCCTTTGTTAGTTTTTCTTTGAGGATCTTCTTGGAACTAACTGTCCAAGCAGTGATCATATCTTATATGTAGAGTAGAATCACACTTCTGACTAATCTGTTAATACTTTAGGCCCCTTGGAAATGTGATCCCAGGATTTTTAGTAAATATTAAAGATAAAGCCTCTGATAAACAGCTGCCTTGAATAGACAAGATAAACAGCCATATTTTCACCAGATTCTTTGGAAATCATGCACTGTTTTCCCCACTAAATAGTAAATGGCTTCAGGATGGGTTTGGTGTCCTCTGCAACTTGGTATGCCCCGCCCATCACACCACAAGGACTCAATAAATGACTGTGAAGGTAGACTTACTATAATTTGGGAAATCTAATCCTTTTAAAATGGCTTGTTCAATTACTCACTTTTCTTTCCTTCCTTCAACAAACATTTATTGAGAACTTACTGTGCGTCAGGCTTTTGGGTAGGCACTGGGGATAGAGCAATAGACAAGACAGGTAAGGTCCCTGCCCCAGTCACAGAATTAGGTGGCTCACCTGAAAAAATTGCTTGCTTCATTAGAACCTTAAGTCTTGGCAACACAGATGACTTTTATTTTTTCTTAGAAACCCATTGACAGAGACAGAGATGTTTTCATTTCTTTTAGTAATCATTTCTTCCTGAAAGAGATGGGTGAATGTCTGGCTACTACATAAAATAAAATCACAAATCAAATAAAATGTCATGGCACCACAGGCAACCCACAAAAACACATTGGCTTTCCACGTTCTGCGGCCAGGCTCCCCTTGACTCTTGTGATACTTAGGAAAAAAGTACAAATGGAGACCTACCAACTACCTATGTGTCATGATTTGAAAGTTATGCATCATATAAACAAACTACTAGTTAATGTAGGTTCTGTTTTCCTACCTTCATAATGATTTGAATGGCCAGGTCTAAATTTAGGATTCTTGAACTCCGTGGAGTATGGAGACTGAACTTGGAGGTACCTGCAGCTTCAACCCCAGAACCTAGGCTGGCTGCCCCATTCTTCCAATCTGTGAGTAGCCTCATGTTTCTACATGTGAAAACAGCCTGCTCTATGTTTCTAGTTTCTGTTTTCCCCAGGCCCATCCCCATACAGCTACCATTTGGTGACCCCTTGGTCCTAGGGGTGTGTAAAGGGAACATAGTCTACCCTCAAGAAAATGGCCCTAAGCAAGAGGCCAGACACACAGGACTGTGACGCAGCTTTCAGAATATTTGAGCAGGCAGTTCTATGACCTCAAATCTAGTGGGCACAGTCCCTTTGCCGTATGGCATAGGGTGTAAGCAGAGAAGGGCTGAGCAAGGACCTGTAAAGCATGAGGCACCACTTTCCCTGTTGTAAGGGAAATATTGCCTATAGCAATGCCTTTCAAATTTTTAAAAAATTACCAAAAAAACTCACAACGAAATGTTTTCAAATAAAGCCATATGTGAAGCTCTAATACCAAGAAAACAAAGGTGCTCACATTGCTGTCAGCACAAGAAGCCTAAAGTGTGCTTTATTGGTTTCCTCCCTGGGTTCGCCTCCAGCCGTCCCTCTTGCCTTTCTGCATCTTCCCCCATTCTCCTCTCCCATGCCTCCCAACACATCCACCCTAATGCACCTTCCAGGTGCTAGGGCTAGGGCCAGCACCCTAGCTGACTGTGGATAAGATCCATGGTTCTGAAACTTGAGCAGGAATCAAAATCTCCTGTGGGACTTGTTAAGATATGCATTGTTGCCATCCCCCACCAACACACGTACATTTAGAATTTCTATTTCAGAAGGTCTGAGATGAGGCTGAGAATTTGCATTTCTAATAAGATCCCAAGTGTTGCTGATGCTTTTAGTTTAGGGGCCACGCTTTGAGGACAACCAGATTGGAAGTTGATGCCTAAGAATCCATCCATGCCACTTCTGCAAACTTTCAGAGCTTGTTGTTTTCCACTGGGACCATCCAAGTGATGCCTATCAATTTAAATGCTGAACAAAAAGAGTTAAATGGGGAAGGGCTTTGTTGGGCAAAGTCTGGGTCTACTACATGGTTGCTGTTTACATCATTCTTTGCTCGTCTTGTTTCTGGATGCAGTGATGTGCTCTTGGAGCTGATATATAAATGGTGATGTACAGCATTTGGGGGAAGCTGCTACATTCTCTCACATTCTGCATTTAGATCTGACACAGCTGTTCAAACACTTTAAGATTTTTTAAAAAAAGTCTTCTAAGCAAAGTACAGTTGAACTGTGGAAAAGGTTTTTCTCACTACTTTTTGAGTCAAAAAATAGAGACTAATTTGTTTTATGGGTAATCTGGCTAAATTTCAAAATATTGTCAATGGTTCATTAGAATTTTGTTTTTAGTTAGAAAACAGTGTTTATATTCCATTTGATTCATTGAAAAATGACATAAACATATTTTCCTCTCATATTATTAAGGACAAATTTGGGTCTGAAGCCTACCTCAACCTCCTATTCTCAATTTTGAACTGTTAATGTTTTCTGTTTAAGCAATATTTATGTTAATTAATGATGCAGTTTCCAAATACTTTAGTTCTGTAAGAGGGATTATTGAACATATAATTTTCTTGAGCTGAGTATTATTTTTCCATTAGATAAATGCATTATTTAGGCCAGAAAATACATTTTAAGTGAAATATATTAAGAATAAGAATAGATGATTATAAATAAATAAATAGCAGGAGTGACTGATTTATTTGAATTAAAATAAAATAAAGCATGTCATGACTCAGGCAGAGTCCAAACCCTTGTGACTGATCCAGAATGACCACTGAGAATTAATGTATTGACGGGGAGCACCCCAGATAGCCTGTCTGACCCTTGAAAAGTATGTTCTTTGGAGGAGCCACAAGTTAGGTCAGAAGATATTGCTGCTTTACCTCACATTGAGGCCCACGATCAAAAGGGATGAAGAAGATTTTCCTCCTATCTGGGGTTGAACTATGAAATGAAAGAAGGGTAAAACAGTATTGTAGACTGAAATGTATACCCCTCAAATTCATATGCTGAAGTTCTAATCCTCAATACCTCCAAGTCTGACTACATTTGGAGCTAGCACAATTTGATTAAAATGAAGTGATTAAAATGAGCCCTAATCCAATATGACAAGTGTCTGTATAAAGGATAATTTAGGACACACACCCACACGCGGAGTGAAGACCATATGAAGACTCAGAAGGCAGCCCCCTGCAAGCCAAGGAGAGAGACCTCAGGGGAGACCACCCTGCTGACCCCAGAGGACAGCCTCCTACAAGCCAAGGAGAGACACCTCAGGGGAGACCACCATGCTGACCCCAGAAGGCAGCCTCCTATAAGACAAGGAGAAAGGCCTCAGGGGAGACCACCCTGCTGACCCCAGAGGACAGCCCCCTGCAAGCCAAGGAGAGAGGCCTCAGGAGAAACCAACCCCGCTGACCCCTTGGTCTTAGACCTCCAGCCTATAGAATGAGAAGGAAATAATTTCTGTTGGTTGAGCTACCCAACCCTGTGGTTCTTTGTTACAGCAGCCATAGCAAAGTAATAGATGAATATTCTAGTGGATGTGTTTTAGGGATGAGATGTTCTGTGTGCATGCTCCTTCCCATGTTCATTGAAGAAGAGATGCAGTTCTCCCATTCAGACCCCACCTGAGATTTTCCTCTGCTTAGGCTCCCCTGGCTTCTCTCATCCATGGGATAGGAGCCTGCCCTGAATATGTCTTACGTCACTGTATCACTGTACCTACCAACACATGATAGGTACACCTGCCAGTACACACCATTTTAAAGCCTATTAGGCTCACTCAGAGTGTTGCTTTAAAAAGCAGATTCCTGTTCTTTATACCTAGAGACTTTGATTCAATAGGTCTGCAGTGAGGCTCTGTATCAACCACGTTGGCTGATTCTGTTGCTGAAGATCCAGGGAAGCAATCCTTGATTTAAAAACAAACACCTACCCCTTTCCAAAATAACCCTGCCTTAGACCATTCAGCAAGAGGAAAAGCTGCATTCTGGAGATTTGCTAGGAGTACAAATCAAATGGAGCAATCTCATCGCACCTTTTAGGTTTTTATTGTTTGTATGTATGACTCATGTCAACTCCCTGCTTAAAACCCATTGCACAGATCAGGGAATAAACTCCACAGTCCAGGGGTTCCTTCAAAGTGGTCTCCAGCACACATCCTCATCATGGAAAAATGATGCCGCCCATCAGAGTCACAGTGCCACCTCTCCTGGCTTCCCCAACTTCTTACCATGCACATTTCCTCCTCCAAGGATGTTTTTCCTCCCTGGCCAAGACTCCCTTATCCCATAATTTAGCTTAAATGTCATTTCCTCTGTGAAGTCCATTCGTACCTATCAGGGTCCCTTTTAGTCCTTCTCCTGGCACTGTGTTATTTTCCTCTACAGGAGTCATAAGATAAAAGTCAGCATTTATTTGTACAATTAGTTGTAACTTTCTGCCTTCCTCTAAGCTCCATCAGGGCTTCCTTTGTTATTGATTCATCACTGTAATCCTAGCACCTAGCAGTGTGCCTAGCACAAGATAAAACTAGATAGGTATTTATTGAATGAACAAAGAAAAGGCTATGTGTAGATAAACTCTGGGACTGTGAACAAGGTTTATAGAGTTCGTCACATTGGTTAGAAAAGAATATCATTCTCACCTCTCATCTTTAAATCGTTTTAACAGCAATTCTGATAGTGTTTATTTTCAAATTCCTTCTCACTCTTTTCCAGAGCTGTCTGACCTGGGCTGGGGCTGATGGGAGGGCATTATGGGAAGTCAGTGCCCAGTGGCAATGGGACCTATAATAAAAGCAGCCTCCTCTAGGTCTGAGACATCTGGGCGTGTTGCCAAGATTATGGACAAGATAAATAACCTGATGATTTCCACCAATCCCCATTCCAAGTCAGGGGATTGACATAGAGGTGGTCAAAATAGCTTCTAAACTGAAATCAATACTATTTAATATCTAAATTTCATTTTGAAATGTGACTAAGGATAAGCTACAGGATTTCCATTAGTGGTAGGATTATTTTTAAAGTAATGATCCTCAGGGTCCCCATAGATTTTCCAATTACTGCTGTAAGGGAAAGAAAACCTGCTACACATGACCCCATAAGCTCCTGACTTGATTTCCATATTAAAGATGTTTTGATATTTTTCTAGTGGCAGATCAAAGCAATAGGGCTCCATTACTCACTATATTAGGAACAAAGATAGAAATATAGATTTTGTTTTAATTTGAAAGCAAGTGGTCTTATCTTATATCTCATGTTATTAGGGTCTCAGAGAAGTCCATTCATGTTTCACATGCTTAAATAGATTAATAAAGAAGAAAATAAAGCAGTTCTCTTAAATTAGTGCCTTCAAAGAATAAATAAATGAAAAGCATCTTAATCAGTTATGCCAGGCCTTATTTGGGAAGGTGCTGTTTGTAGCTAGAGGCAAAGCACATTTTAAAATACATAAATATGTGTAGTTCTTAAATATAATATTTGTGTTTAGGGGTAGGTATTATTCAAGATGTATCCAACATGTGTTGTGTACCTTGCTCTTTTCTAGAACAGCACTTCTGATTTTCATATATTGTTTTATTGAAATTACAACAATCTATAAGGTGAGTACTGTGATTGTCCCTGTTGAAGACAGAACACTGACGGAAGTAGCAACTCACCGAAGGTCACCCAGACAGTTAGAGGTGGAACCCGCATTCATGCCCACATCGGCTTTGATTTAAAGCACAAGCATTTTCAACTCCTCTTTGCTGTGTCTTAAATGGGAAAGAAAAATCATAATATTTAGATTTAATTTAGCAAAATTTGGTGCTGGGTGTTCTTCCATAATGGCATGCTACCTTTCAAAGGATTTTAAACCATTTTAATGTAGTATAAGTGCTCTGTAAACTGGGTGAATGAGCCTACCTTTTAAAAGAAATAAACATACATACTCTTGGCTCTAGCCAAGTTGAATTAACTCCTGTTCCTCAGATCAGACCCATGCTTGCCTCAGTTTTGGGAGCACGAGGGGACACGAGGTCAGTTGGGGCACAGACGTGAAAATAGATCAAAGAAAAGCCATTGCTTCCCAGGAGGGGAGTGTTTAGTGCAGGCATCCTCAAACTTTTTAAACAGGGGGCCAATTCACTGTCTCTCAGACCGTTGGAGGGCCGGACTATAGCTTAAAAAAAAAACAACTATGAACAAATTCCTATGCACACTGCACATATCTTATTTTGCAGTAAAAAACAAAACAGGAACAAATACAATCACACCGCCACATGTGGCCCGTGGGCCGTAGTTTGAGGACCCCTGGTTTAATGATTCAGGGGCACTGCAGCTTGGTTGTTGGCATTCCACAGTGTGGCCAGTACTGTCAGGCCTGGTGCAGCTGCCCTGAAGTCAACGGGGTGGAGACTGGAGACACTTTAGCCATAAAGCTTCACAGTCTTTAAGATGCATCTGCAGAGTGAAGAATTCACAGGTGGATAATGGGCAATTGACTCTAGAGTTACAGAGTTTCAGGAAGCAACTGACACTGAAGAAGTCTGAAACAGTTGAGAAGGAGCCCAGGACTCCTGGCAGTCTCTGCATTAGCCATGTCTCCTTCATCCTGATCTCCTAATGAGCTTCTGATTGATCTTTCTTTCCAGCTTCCATTAGGATGGTTTTGACCTCATCTGTATTTGACTGAGGATATTCTAACAAAATTTAGAAAGATGCTAAAGAAGGAAATCAAATTACACTAAAATGAAAATTAGGTGGCTTTCAAGAGTAGTGTTCAGTTTTTTGTTTTGTAACGTCAGGAATTGTTTTCGGCCAAGGGACCAGCTTCTTGGGCTCACTCTGTCATTGGGGCTCACAGTCCCACATGCATCACTAGGTGGCATACCTCTGACTGTCACTGTTTGCTCAGTGATAGGATGGCACCATCAGTGTTTAAGGACATGGGCTTTAGAGCTAGACGGACCTGGGTTTGAATTCCAGTTTCCCCATTTATTATTAGCAAGTGACATAATCTCTTAGATCTGTATTATCTTCATCCATGAAACCAGAGGAAGACTAATATGTATGTACTCTTGGTGGGTGTTATAAAGATCAAATGAGAGGATACAATTTTAACACAATCTCTGGCACAGAGTGAACTTTCGATCAGTGTGAGCTACTACTATTACCATCCTTATAAAGTAGTGGGGGTGTTGGAAAGAAGGAACCCTGATGATTATGTGTAGGAGCCAGATTCATTCAGTGACTGCTAATATTTCACCCTATTTTCCTAAACAAGGTCAATGACAGCATTTATATGCATTATGACATTTTCTATCCTAGCATTGATTTTGAATTCAGTACCAAAGTCAAAATGACAAATTGCTTTAATTTTTTTTCATTTGAGGTCAAAGCTTTTCTCATATTCACTAACTTTTTCGAGCAGCACTTGTGAGCATGTTACAAATGTGTACTTTGGTGGATTTAAACCTGTCTTCCTCCCAGGAAATGAAAATGCACCACTTTACTGAGCCATGCCATGTATCTAATCATTTGCCATAGCTGAGAGCCAGAAAAATTTTATTCTATTCACTCAACATGAAAAGAAAATTCATTCTCCCTAATATCTACTACCCCATGATAAAATATATTATAAAAAAGTATTCCTGGATTTATACCCTTCAATTCTGGCTGCATTACTTGGCTGGAAAAAAAGAGACAAGAGGATAGATTCTACTTTACACTAAGCTCTAAAATGTAAATCTACCATCCAGGGGTGTTGTCAAACACTGCCCTAGCTGAGAGGTTCTCAAACGTGAGCAATCTAATTATAGGAAATACGTGTGTTGGGCAAGAGGGAGGGAGAGTTCCTATAAACAACCCCCAACCTACACTCCATTTCCCTTTTGGGGGGAAGTTCTTGGTTGTCCTAGAGCAGTGGTCCTCAACCTTTTTGGCACCAGGGACCAGTTTCATGGAAGATAATTTTTCCACGGGCTGGAGGATGGTGCAGGGATGGTTTTGGTGAGAGTCTGGAAGCAATCGATTTGTTACGGTCTCTGTGCAGTCCAACCTCTCTGCTAAGGATAAGCTGTATTTGCAGCCGCTCCCCAGAACTAGCGTCCCACCTCAGCTCCACCTCAGATCATCGGGCATTAGATGCTCATAAGGAGCCTGCAACCTGGATCCCTCCAACACATAGTTTACAGGAGGGTTCGTGCTTTGGTGAGAATCTAATGCCGCTGCTGTCGCTGACAGGGCAGAGTCCAGGTGGTGGTGTGAGTGCTGGGAATGGTTGTAAATACAGATGAGGCTTCACTGGCTCTCTTGTGCTCACCACCTGCTGTGCGGCCCTGCTCCTGACAGACCACATCTGTCCTGCTCTGTGGCCTGGGGGCTGGGGACTGCAGCCTTGGAGGAACTCAAAGAACTCCTTCCTTCTCCCTTCTCAACTTTACCAAGTCATTTTCTTTTCTGTCTCTGCTCAGTTTTTATCTCTTACATGTTGACACTTTGCGGGTCCATGCTGGTCTGGCTACACACCTTAAGAATTTATTAAAGTAGTTTCAGTGTTCGTCAGTAGCCTCTACTCTCAGAAGCCCCTTCAGTGCCCTCTCTACTTCACTGGTCTGTGCCCCAGGCTTGTCTAGATTTCCCATGAATCCTTCACCTCCTCGCTGGTATGAGACCTCCAAACAGGCCCTTGCCCCAGCTCTGCAGCTGCAGCTTTCATTCTGCTTGGTAGGTGGGTGGCCTGTCCATACTGGGTGACAAATATTGACTATACCCCGACCCCCATGCCTTTTTAGTCCCTTTCTACTCTCTTGGAAGGCAGGTGGACTTAATCTTCAGATCCTCCAGGGAGGTAAAGGAAAACCTTTCATCTTTCTAGGGCATCAGTGAAAAACAAAGCAGCTAGGTTTTCATAGTAAAATTGTTATAGGACCTTGTTGATTTGTTTTCACTTGAATGTGCTACAACTTATTAAGTCTCCAGTCTGGCTGAGCAGTAGAATGGAGTTGGTAAAGAGCTGTCCTTATTTAAAATAGGAAGTAATTGACGATTATTAGGTCTGGGACCAGAATAACTTGCTGTGAATGGTAGACAGGATAAGCTTCATCTATAGACAGCAAGTAGGTAGGGGGTTTCCAGGTTAGCATGCTAGTTAAGTTCAAATGCAAGTGGAGCAGACACGCATGTAAAGGATTTGTCAAAAAAAAAAAAAAATTGTCCAGATGTTGGGAATAAAGCAAAAGGGCTGGGGTGCAGGGTGGCAAGTCCTTTGAATGTCATATTGGAACATCATTTAATGAGCACACCCATGAGTTTTTAAAATCATCTGGGACAACGCACTTTTGTTTGACTTGCCATACATATTCCGCTGTTTAACAACAGCTCAGTGAACTTGTAGGCATTTGTGCAAGAGACAGAGTTTCTCCTCTCCCACCCCAAGGTAATGATTTAACTGCCCTGGAGGATATAAACCAGTTTTGTATCTCTAACAATGTTATTCCAAGATTCTTTTTTTTTTTCTTATAAAATTCCAATAAATATTCAGGTTCTGGAATACTGTTTGAGTCCAGTTTATACATCATTTTAGTGTCCTAGGCAGGCTGCAACAAATGGCCCCAAATTGGGTAGCTTAAAACAACTGAAATTTATTGTCTCACAACTCTAGAATCCAAAATGACTGGTCTCAAAGTCCAAAATCAAGGTGTTGGTGGGATTGTGCTACCTCAGAAATTTGTGGGAAAATGCTTTTATTTATTTTATTTATTTATTTATTTTTTTTGCTTCTTCCTAGATTCTGGTGGTTCCCAGCAAAGCTTAGTGTTCCTTGCATTACGGCTGCAGCATTTGAATCTCTGCCTACCCACAGTCTTCTTCTAAGGACACCAGTCATATTGGAGTAAAGGGCCCAACCTACCCCAGTATAACTTTATTTAAACTAATTACATCTGCAATGACTTTATTGCCAAGTAAGGTCATATTCTGAGGTACCAGTGTTTAAGATCTGGACATGTTTTTTGGGGGACATAGCCAATAGCCATCTTAGTTATTGTCTCATTGATGACTTAAATAAAATCTTTAGCACTTATTCAGTCTACATTAATATGAGAGTCATGTGTTTGAACTTTTCTAAATTATAACTTGACCATCTTTAGAGCTATCTGAGGTTAATAAGAAGGTTGGAAGAGGAGAGGGTATAAGGTCAGCCTAAACCTATCACGGATATTGCATATTTGGCCAGTAACTAGAAAGAAGGGGGAGGTGTCTCCAATCCCACTACCAGTTCAATTCAGCAGGTAGTGGAAGATATATGTATATCCCCTGTGGACAGATGCTTCATCCCTTATAAAACAGTTGTCAACACAGGGTATGTTCATTAAAATCCCTGTTAGGCTTTTACATGAGATTTATCATAAGATATATGTACTTTTCACTGGTAAAATGACTCTGGTTTCCAAACAACCAAGTTTATAAATTATAATTCCTTTCGTGTACCTCCACCTCTCAACCTTCCAATCTCCACAGCGGAGATGCTAATTTAGCTTGACCTCTACTGTATATATATATATATATATATATATATATATATATATATATATACACCTGCCCAGGACCTACGCCAGGTGTCTTCTTATTACCGGGGGAGACTTCTCCTGACTGTTAGTTTAGTCTCTTGACCTCCTGGTGCTCTTTGGATCCTGCTCCCGTGGATTTGTGCATGTATTACCCGCTGCCACCCCTCCTCGATATTAATTGCTAAGACAATGTTCAGCACACATTAGATAAATGTTTACATTTAAAAACTATTTTATTTTGTATTACAAGTTAATCTGAGGGTATGTTCATGTTACATTGTTTTCAATTCTAAGGTAAAGTTCAAGTTGTAGATGAACCTGTCATCTGGGGGCATGAACACCCCCCCGCTGTGCCTCATCTCAGACTGGTGAGATCCCGCCAGTCGTCCTGCCTCCCCCCTTCCCCTTTGCCTCCCCTCCCTTCCCCGTTGCTAGATTATATTTATGTTTTTTCTTTTGCGTACTTGTTTATATATTGGTTTCCTATTAGTATCGAGCACATTGGATACTTTTTTCCCCATTTTTGAGATACTTTACTAAGACTAACGTGTTTCAGCTCCATCCAAGTAAACACAAAAAATCTAAAGTCTCCCTCTTTTCTTTTTCTTTTTTTTTCTTTTTTTTTTTTTTTGAGACAGAGTCTCACTATGTTACCCTAGGTAGAGTGCTGTGGTGTCACAGCTCACAGCAACCTCTAACTCTTGGGCTTAAGCAGTTCTCTTGCATCAGCCTCCCAAGTAGCTTATGGCTGAATAGTATTCCATTGCATAAGTATGCCACAGTTTTTTATTGCATTCATGGGTATTTATGGGCACTTGTGTGGCTTCAACATCTTAGCAATTGTGAATTGAGCTGCAATAAACATTCTTGTGCAAATGTCCTTTTCTGGGTATATACCTAGAAATGAGATTGTGGGATCAAATGGAAGGTTACCTTTCAGTTCCTTGAAGATTCTCCATATTTCTTTCCATAAAGGTGTGTTAGTTTGCAGTCTCACCAACTGTGAAGAGTGTTCTCTCCACTCCACATCCATGACAGCATCTGGTGTTTTGGGGCTTTGTAATGTGGGCTAATCTTACTGCAGTTAGGTGATATCTCAAGGTGGTTTTGATTTGCATTTCTCTGATGATTAGAGACGATGAGCATGTTTTTCATGTGTTTGTTGGTCATTCATCTGTCATCTTCAGAGAATTTTCTGTTCAGTTCTTTTGCCTACTGATCAATGGGATTGTTTGCTCTTTTCTTATTGATTAATTTGAATTTTCTATAGAATCTAGTTATCAGCCCTTGGTCAAAAATTTCAGCATGCAAATATCTTCTCCCATTTCAAAGGCTGTTTGCTTTAGTTGTGGTACCCTTAGCGGCGCAGAAGCTTTTTAGCTTGATCATGTCCCATTTATTTATTTTTGATGTTGATGCGATTGCTAAGGGGGTCTCCTTTATAAACTCTTTTTCCAGGCCAATTTTGTCAAGTGTTTTCTTCACATTCTCTTCCAGAATTTTTATCGTTTTGTGACTTAAATTTAACTCTTTTTATCCAGCAAGAGTCAATTTTTGTCAGTGGTGAGAGGTGCGGGTCCAGTTTCAGTCTTCTACATGTGGCTAACCAGTTCTCCCAGTACCATTTATTAAATGCAGATTCTTTCACCAGTGCATGCTTCTGTTTGGTTTATCAAAGATCAGATGGTGATACACAGTACATTCTGAATAAAGAAATAAGCAGCTCATAGCTGGTCTAGATGCTGCCAACAATCCACTTGCTTTTTCTGACTCTGATCTTTTTTTTGCAGTTTTTGACCAGGGCCAGGTTTAAACCCACCACCTCTGGTATATGGGGCTGGCGCCCTGCTCCTTGAGCCACAGGTGCTGCCCTGACTCTGATCTTTTACATACATTTTTAAGAATTTCCAGCTTCTCCTTTGACCTATTCCAATTTGTCTTCTGAGTTATGGCTCACTGTGGCACCACTGAACTTCTGAACTGCTATCTCTTCATAGGCTAACAGCTGTCCATATTATTAATTCACTACCTGTGCAATGCATATTCTCAGCCTTCTGTTATTTTCAGAAAGCCAAGAATCAGCATGGACAAAAAGGCCAGTTGTCCTTATAGACTCAAACAAGTTTTGGCAAATTTTCCTCGATAATGATTTTGCTTTGCTTAAGTTCAAATATTTTACTCTTTGGTCTACTTACAAGCTTGATGAGTTAGTTAATTAGACCCACATATATTATTATAAACTGTAAGAGATTTAATTAAAATGTGCTAATGTGTAAAATCAAGTGTGCGTCATTGGTTTCTTAATTTTTCACAAGTTTAGTTGGAGTGAATAAATGGTACATATAACTTAGGGCCAATTATAGAGATTCTACACAAAGTAGCAATTAGATTCTCTGTTTATTAAACAGTATCTTAATCTTTGGGTTAGGATTTTAAATTTGAAAGTCTAATGTAGTAATTATTTTGTGGCTTTGACAAATAATTTACAAAGTTATAATTTAATGTGAAGATATGTCCGATAGCTGTTAGCATGTCAAAACATGCTAGGCAGCCCTTACAACCTGTTTGTTAGTGTTAAAATCCAATTAAGTTTATAAACATATTGTTACTCAATGCATAATCAAATGTGGGACTGAAATAATTTTTCAGATAGTTGATGTCTAATGACTTATGGTATCTAGATGATGATAGTATCTAGTCAACTGTAACTTTAATCTATAATAATAGCAGCTCCGATTATTAAATTATTAGTGTAACCACATAATAATTTGACAAGCATTGTGCTTAGTGTGCTATATATATTATCTCATTTAATCTTTGGCACAAAGTTGGGCTGGAAGTACACTGCTAAACTCTGTTTTATAGCTTAGAAAACTGAGGTTCAGTGAAATTAACTTACTTATCCAGGTTACTTATCAGCTTGCATGCAGACAGTCAGATGCAAAGCTGGGTCTTGAATCTTGGTGTATCTAACATCAAGGCTCATGGTCTTTACTATTCATGACTGCCTTTTCCAGGAAGTGCTGTTACTGATATATATTGTTATGGCTTGTTTCATATTTTTAGCTCATTCAGATAACTTTATTATTCTGTTTCATTTCTTTACCAGAGGCATATTTCCCATGAATTTGTTCCTGAAAGATATGAAAAGTTTAGATAATTGAACAATATGCATTTTCAAGCATTTTTACCATGGTGGCTTTTAAAAAATGCATAAAGGGATATGTGTATAGCAATAGAAGACCAAGAGAAGGGAATTAATATATAGGGTGTCCCAAAGGTCAACATACACAGGAAAAACTATAACAACAGATATCTTGGAACATATTCATCCTGAGTGGAAGAGATGAGTTCATGTGTGTATAGAAAGAGGCGGCCAACAGGTAAAGAATGTTTTATAAAATTTTGCAATGAATATTTTGTATATAAAGGTACATTTAGCTACAATTTCCCATTTCGCTATGTATGTTAACTTTTTTTTTTTTTTTTGAGAGTCTTACTATGTCACCCAGGGTAGAGTGCTGTAACATCACAGCTCACAGCAACCTCAAACACTTGGGCTTAAGCAATTCTTTTGCCTCAGCCTCCCAAATAGCGGGGACTACAGGTGCCCGACACAATGCCTGGCTAATATATTGACTTTTGGAACACTTAACAGATTAAATTCTTACAATGGCCCTGTGATATTAAATTGTACAGCTTTGCAATCTTCAGTCCCTTATCTATAATCTTTTAGGCCAGATGTGTTTCAGAATTCAGAATTTTTTTAATTCTAGAAAGATAACATACATATCCTAGTTGCATCTTTAGCAGCAAGACGTTCTTGTTAAATGTATTAAATAGGTCAGGAGATGTGGTGGGCCTGAGATGTTAAATTTCTTACAAGCTTCCAGGGGGTACTTGGGGTTTAGGGACTTCATTTGAATGGCAATGACTTACATGTTTTAATGCAGTTTAAGGGAAAGGGGAACCCTGGGCAGAATTCCTTTGAGTTTGCTGTGAGGCAGTTTGATTACCCATTTTTGAGAGGTTTGGGTCTATGAGTGGTGTAACTTGTATCCTCGTCTCCCTTAGCTTTATGGCTAAATGTGCCCACCTGGGCTCCTATGTGCGAGACACACCCAGACTCTGTACTGGCCTCCATCAACTAATCCTGCCTACTTAGATTTCATGCCACTTGGGAACTAAGGGTGGTTTGAGTCTGTGAATTCAACCTTCCATATGACTACAATGGGCCACCACATTTAATTTGATGTAGCCACATTCCAGACTTTTATAGGGATCTTGAAAGGGACCTTTTCCGTAGACAAGGATACTATGTGGGTAGGAGTGTGAGAGCCCTTGGCCCCAGTGCAGACCTCAGCTTATGTAAAACACCTCTTTACCTCATGTTGCGGTGCAGAATAGTTATGACAGAGGGTGTATGTTCTGTAAAGCCTAAACCATTTGCTACATGGAACCTTAAAGAAAACGTTTGCTGAACCCTATCTGTACATGGGAAATATTATATATATATAGGTTGGGTTCTCTGGAGTTGGTGTCTGATATACCACATGAGAATCATCTGCAGAATTTTATTTTTAAATGTAAAATCTGATACCTAAATCCTTCTCTGAACTTCTTCTGTAAATATGTAACCTCATCAAGCAGATGGATGATTTGTGTAGACTGGGACATCAGCCAAGTATATAGAAAAGCAGAAAAAACAAAACATTAATAACTTTAAAAATACTGCCCTCGTAACATAGTAACTGACTAGCTCTGAACGAGTTCCATTTAAATTATTGGTTAAAAGAAGTTCTCAATGATATATTTAAGACCTTACAAGAAGTCAAGGCTCAATACCCCATTAGGAATTTAAGGGAGGAGAGAGACGTCACTGCCAACTGCACATGTTGTCATCTGTTCAATGCATTTTCTTTCACATTTGTCTGTCATTTCCATTTGCTCTTATCACAATCGATCTCTTAGTGTCAAACACTCTTTTCACAGATGATCGTCATTTTTTAAATCAGATAGCACTGCAGCAAAATTGTAGACAATTAAGAGAAAAAATTCTTAGCATCCTATCAAAAATGCTACTTACATTTTAGCATATAAGATTTCACATCCCGTCTTCTGTTTGTGCCTCTCACAGAGTAGCAATCAATAGTACAGATGTCATTTTAAACTCTGTGCTTGAAAATGTATTATGTCATTTTTTATGTGTTATGATAATTATTACTTTAGTGTGGATAATTTGAACAATTCAAGATTATATGGCAATGTAAATGTAAATGACTCAAACCTCACCATACAGAGAAATCAGTGATGACATTTAAGGATTCTCCTTGTACAACTTCCAGAATATGTGTCTCTTTATACACATCTATGTCTTTATATCTCTAGAGTTTTATCTCTTTACTAAGTTAAAGTGATTTAGTATATGCATATAGAGAGAACTTTATAAGTCTTTTAGTTAATAATATATCATAAGCATTTTCCATATCATCCAATATACATTAAACATTTATTTTAATGGGCTTTTAGCATCTCATCCTCTCTTCCTCTCTCTCTTCATATCAATGCACACATACACACCCTTACACTCGTTTTTCTTTGCCATGTAGCTTGACATTTAGGTATTTTTCACATGTTGATATCTTCCTTCAGATTTTATGGAAGTAGAATTTAAAATCAAAGTGAAGTTAGAAATTTTGAAGTTCTTATTACATACTGTCAGATTTTATCCAAACACATTTGTGCCAGCTATCCTTGCTTCTGTGTTTTTAGAATGCTTACTTCTCCATGCCCTTATAAATATGGTCACTATCTTTTATTTGTAATGCTGACCATTCATAAAGAAAAATTATGTGAGTACTTAAATTTTATTTCTTTGATTACTATAGTGTTTGAACATATTTTTAGGAATTTGTATTGTTTCTATTCTTTTTATATTGATACTTTATATCTTTTGCCCATTTTTATATTAGCATTCACTTTTTTAAATGTTAAGCTAAACTTTAATCTGCCATAACTGATACATATGTGAATATTTTTCCCAATTTTTTATTCGTCCTTCATTTTATTTATGGCATTTTTACATACAGCCATCTGTATTTCTATGTTAGACAAACTGATATTTTCTTTAACAGTTTTATCAGAAAAAAAAAAGTTTTATCAGGTGTTTTTACTTTTTAAAAAATACTGCCAATTCTTAGATATTTCTTCTTCATTGCTTTCCTTACATTTTTTAATTTTTTTATGTGTGTTTATGCTTCTCATTTATATCTGAAATGTAATTGGGTTATTTATGAGATAAGAATATAGCTTAATTTTTCCTTAAATGGTTAAAAAAATAGTTCTAACATTACTTATTGAAAATATAGATCCTCTGCCAGGGGATAAAAATTCCAGCTGTAACATAAATAATTATAAAGACTCTTTTGGATCCATTAGTTTTCTTCCTTTGATCTGCTTGTCAGTCCTTAGAATAGTATAACATTGTAATTTTTTAAAACTTTATAATGAGATTCAGTATCTAATAGAGTGTGACTTTTCTTGATAATTTGTTCTTTCAGAGGCTTGGCTTTTCTTACTGTGTATTTCTTTCAATGAAATATAGGATTCTTTCCTTTTTAAATTTTTATTTTGAAATAGTTTAAAGCTACAGAAAATTGCACACAAAGTATGAAAAATTCCTGCATACCCTTTATTCATGTTATATTTATTTAACATTTGCAGCACTTACTTTATCATCCACATGTATATATCATTTTTATTTTTTATTTTGAGGAAATTAAGGTAATTTTTTTAATTTGAGAATATGTCAATGTTTGTTTTGTAAAAACAAAGAAATTCACTCATATAATTATAGTAAATTTATCAAGCTTAGGAAGCGTCAGTTGGTTTTATGTATTTTTATCTAATTTACAGTCTGTATTTAAATTTTGTCCCAATTTACCATATATTGTTCCAATCATACCCTTTACTGCATTTTTCCTCCTGTACAGAATCTGGTCCAAGGTGATTTTATTTGTCCTCTTTAGTCTCTTTTCATCTAGAACAGTCATCAACCTTTCTTTGTCTTTCATGACATTTACATTTTTGACTAATTAAAAAGCCAATTATTTTCTCTGGTGTTCTACATTTTGGCTCTGAAGATGGTTCCTCGTAGAAGGATTCGGGTTATGCATTGTACATCAGAATATTATGTAACTGTGTCTTCTTCCCAGAGTGGCACATCTGAAGGCATGAGACGCCTGCCTGCCCTTCATAGATATTGCTAATTAGGGACTAGTCAGGGTGTTGCCCACTTCCTCCACAGGAAATTTGGTCCTTTGGTACTTTTCTCTTTGCAGCTAAGAAGCAGTCCTTGAGGAGGTAATTGAGACCATTGTCTTTGATTATTCTGGTCTAAGCCAATTGGCTGGAAAATGGTGATTTTCCAACTCCCTATACATTCCACAGTTGTGAGTTGGTACTCCAAGGTAAGGAAAAGTCCTCACTTTCCCCTTATTAATTAACTTATCCATTTATTTTCAGTATGGATCTGTGGATTCTTAATTATTCAACAGGATACAAATACCTTGGTGATTCTTAAGTATTTTGCTTCTAAATTTGTTTCTGACTTGGCCAGTAGGAGCCCCTTGAAATTGATTTGTATGTCTCTTTGATATGTCCCTATCACTCTTTGAGCATTTATTCTCTTACTTTCTGGCACAAGATGTTCCAGGATGGAAGCAAATACTTCTTCAAGAAGCCCTGGTTCTATTTATTGGAAAGGGTACCTAACTTCCTAGATCTGAGTTCTAGGTAGCTCATTACTACTGGAATGCTATTGCCTCTAAGCCTGTTTAGCAAACAAACAGATGTCTGTCTGTACCTATATCTGTCTATCTATCTGTCTATCTATCTATCTATCATCTATTCATATATAGCTAGAGATTTTATAATTAAAATATATAATGTAATTTAAAAAATATATTTCAAAACCAATGTAGTTCTAATGATTTCTTACTTAACATATTGCTGAAGTTGTTTAGTACAATGACCTCATCTTTAAAACAAAACAAATAACTTATAATTCTTTAAAATTTCACAGATTTTAATCTCCCTTCTTTTTCAAGGGGAACCCTGATCCCAACATCACATATTTACACACTTGCTCAATTTGGCAATACACATGAAATAGTTTCAGACCCATACCTCTATAAAAACATACCTGTTCTAAAAACAGTTCAACGTTTGGTTTCACTTTTTCTTTTTCCTGTGCTGAAGGTATTTAATTCAAGTCCTATGTTTCAAAGTCTCATGGATTGGTTCTTGTTCCATTCTGTGTTATTCATTTAAAAGGCAGTTTGGTTCATTTGTTTCTGTTTACATTTAGCTTTGGGTTTTATCCCCATTCTTGCTGATTTAATTTTATATTTCACATACATAGAATATTAAGATTTTAAACGTCAAAATTATGCCACAAAAGTGTATCATTTTGAAAGGTTGCTCCATTCCTTACCCTTTTAACCTGTGTCTCCCTTCTACCTCTTTATAAATGATCAGTTTCATCAGTTTCTGATTTACAGCTCCTGTGTTTCTCATTATAAAAATTAGCTGATGACACGTTTTTCCTTATTGCTTCTTTTTTTTACACAAAGTTAGCATACTATATATACTCTCTTGTATTTTTCTTTGTGTATGTAAATGTATTTTGAAAATCACCTTCTGTGTAGTTTATGGAGATCTTCCTCATTTTTCTTTATGGCTACTGAGTTCCCCATTTGTGTTAGTGCCATAGTTTATTCAACTAGTCACCTATGTTTGGAAATTTGAGATAATTTCCAATATTGTACAATTGTACATAACGCTGCAATGAGTGACCTTGTGTATATGTGTTTTGTATTACTGAAAGTGTGTGTTTGGGTTATTCTTAGGTTTGTGATTTCTGAATGAATGAAGCATAAGGAATTTGCTACCCATGTGTAAATTCTTCACCACTGGGGTTATACCGTCAATTTTTACCATCAATATATATAAATGCCCATTTTCTTACGGTCTTGCCAATAAAGTATACTGTCAAGCTTTTGAATTTGGTTAATCTTACGGTTGAAAAATTTGCATTTCTGTCATATGTGAAGTTGAACTTCATCTTTTCATACATTTGAAAACCATTCTAAAATTTTTAATAAATTTTTTGCCTCCTGTTCTGTAAGATTTTGGTGTTTTTTTCCCCTCTCAATGGTTAGACATAATTTGTGCATGTCTATTAGGGATATTGCAAATATCTTCTCCTAATTTTTTATTTATGTTTCAACTTTGCTTATAGTGTTTTTCCCATACCAAAGGTTTTTCATTCATTATTTTTATGTGGTCAAATGCATTAATCTTTTATTTCAACTCAACTTTAAGTCACAGATAGGAAGCTTTTTCTACACCTTGCTTACTGAGGAATTCACTCAAGCTTGTATCGTTTCATTTTCTACATTTATTCAAATTTTCCAGCTATTCATAAAATATTTCTATGTATTTCTTTTAAATGCATTGGTAATATTTTGTCATTTTTATTATTACAACTGTAATGTTTTACCCATTGAGTTTTCTTTTCAGTTATTTCTTACATGTAAGAAATCCTTTTTTTTATTTAATTATTGAGAGATGTATTATCCTGAAATATTCATTTCATAAACTGAAATATTTTTCTAAGAATGCAGTCATATTGTTCATTCTTTTCATATGTGGATTTTATATATTTCCTTGACTTTTACATTAGCAATAATATAATTATATGGCATTTATTATATTAGAGAAAAAAGTGGCTATAACCTCTTCTCTTGACATTCCCATTGACATTTAAATTAACGTTAAGATCCTAGTTGTGATAGTGGGAAATTCTCATTTCCAGCCTTTACTAAGAATGCCTATAACACTTAATTGACATTGAGGATGTCAATATCAGCTAATGCCTATTAAAAATAAGTTTCATATCGATAATATCCCATATTATGTCTTACAGTTAGCATTTATATAAACATAGAAATAACTATATGAAGGTATTTTAGTATGTGTGTGTGTGTGTGTTTACAGATACAGATGGATATATGTTGTATACAAATATACAAATACCATCCATGAATTAGGCATGAATACTATATACTTATTTTGTAACTGCATATATTGTCATTCTGTATGCTTATGTTCATGTTTATAGCTGAATTACTTGTAATGGGAATGAAGACCAGAGAATGGAGTGGTTTTAATCCATCTGCACATTATCCATCTACCTATCCATTCAATACTTTTCTCCCATTCACCTAATAAGTGTTCAGCACTAAGCTTGCTTCTAAGAAACAAAGACTTTCTAAAGCTGTTTAACTCTGGAAGGCTATAGGATACGTGTAATTTTGCCTCTCATAGCAAATTACCCTTTTATGGACCTACTTCAGCATTCAGATGTGAACATTTACCTTTTTTCTTCACCAAAATGCTCATGGCAATTTCTTAGTATAAGTATATGTATTTGTTATACATATATTTTCTTAGTATAAATATATGTATTTGCATGCATATGTATTTAATATGTGTGTGTGTGTATAAATTTGTATATTGGAATATATATATTGGATCCTTAAGTCTTAGAAGTTGACAAGGCATAGTTTTTCCAGGAGTTTCAATGAATTTTAACCATGTAATTTCATTTACCTATAACTCAGAAGCTTCATTGTCTTTTTTATAGAAAAAAAATCTGTCAGTTATGGAAATTGATAATGTCCATAGAGAAACAGTAAATTTGTCACTGTAAAGGCAAAATTATGGCATATTAATTCATCATCTTTCCCTAGTTCAGTCTCATTTGACATATTTAATGAAATCACTAATGATTCCTAGTATAATAAGCTGATTTTTAAAACAAAACAAAGCGATTCCGATACTTGCATGTTTCACATTGAAAGAGCGATGACAACTTCACTTGAGACATTTATTTTGTTATTTTAAAAACTGTAGTTAAAATGATAGCTAGGGAGCAGTAAATCACCATACGCTATTTTACTGTTAGGCTTGGACTCAAAACCTTGAATGTTGACAGAATTAACATATTAATTTGCGTTTTCCCAAGATGTTTCAGTTTAACTTTTGATACTCTTTTTTCCAAAGGCTGAAAAAACCTTTTCATTTAAAATGCATTACTCAGAGAACTGCTTTAATGATCTAACTTCCTTTCATTTAACAGGCAAAATAACGTTTCTTTGAAAAATGGTATCTGCCAAGAATTTAATTATTGAAAGAAGATCAGTAATTTGGGGATGTGTGGAACATCTGTTGGGAATGTTGGCAAGGAAACTCCAGCTCTGTTAACGTGACTAGTTTCATGGGACAGCAAACATGTTGTATCAGGGAATAGAACTAAAGCCGTATCAATCTGGCAGTTGTAAAATTCAGGGGAAGAACATGGGGACTCCTGGAAACATCCAGCAAGCCTTACTTCATTCTCTGTTCCCTTCACTCTTTGCTATATGCCCTTCCCTAGGACTATCCCTGAGCCCTGACTACGCCATGCAACACTGATCAAGTGATGTCTTTCTCCACTTATCCCCCACAACTTCCCGAGGCCTACTAGAGAAAAGTCCAGATGCCTTTCACCCTCTGCCATGGCCTACTTCATGTCTCAAATCTCAACTCCCCTTTTGTTTTCGTTGTTAGTTTTAGAATTTTAAGGGGATACAAATGTTTTGGGTACGTTAATTGCTATGTACAAACCTCAACTCCTATTTCTTATGTACCTTCTCAGACCGCATCTGGCTGAGATAGCCCTATCCATGAGCTGTTCTTCTAAGCCCTTGCTGCTTCTGCCTGGAATTTTCTTCTTAGGTTTCCCGTCTCCACTTGCCTAGATCTATGATAGGATATTCCCTGATTCTTCTAAGTAGATTGACTATTTGTATTGACTTATTATTACATATTTTCATAATCATACAAGGGCTTATGTTGCACATATTATTTTATTCTTTATCCTTTCCACTTAAAAATATACCTGAAACGTCTTTAGAAAGCAACTGAGAGCATATTTCTCCTCTTCATTTTTGCACATAAATATCTTTATCAAATAATTTTTGAAGACTAACCAAAGAATGCAATTGCTTATTTCTCTTTGCTGACAGATAAAACCAAAAGCCTTAGAGAAAATTGAGAGAGCTAAGAATGGGACTGTACTGGCCCTTAGTTTTCAAACACCCTGCTTCTTACTTTTTTGAGCCAAAATTTTTTTTTTTGCGTTTTTTTGGCCGGGGCTGGTTTTGAACCTGCCACCTCCGGCATATGGGGCTGGCGCCTTACCCCTCCTGCTTCTTACTTTTAACATCCACATTCTATTACAGTGTATGGGCACACACTGTAAGTTAATTGATTGTTTCAGTTTGAATGTATATTTTGGTTGCTTCTAGTTTTTCTAATTTATAACAAATAATGCTGTCCATAATAGAAAACACTCTTAAATGGTTACATTAGAGAACTTTGGCAAGGGTTATCATAGGATTATTTCATAGCAATGGGGTCCTTTCATAATCTTGAATTATAGTTATTTATAATGATGTCTTTATACCACATCCTTCTGCCCCAAAGGACTTCAAGCTGCTTGAAGGTAGAATGAATTAATATCTCATCATCATCATTAGTATGTATCGATAAGGCACTATACTAACTGTTTTCCAGGTGTATCTCATTTAGTTCTCAGAACAGCTCCCATGGGGTTATATTTATTTTACAAGTGAGATAAATGAAACTAAAATGAGTCAAGTAATTTGCAAATAAAGGAGGCTGCATTTGAACTCAGTTTATGAGCAGCTTATGAACAGCTTATGAACTTCATCCTAACCTCTGTGCTCTCTTTCTGCACAAGGGTGGCTCTCTGAAGATATTTGGTGAGTGGATTATGCCTGGAATAACGGAAAACTTGCACACAAAACAAAACAAACCTTGTTCACATAAAGAAAAGACATTTCTTCCATCAGCCACAAGTTGTCTATGAAATTCTGTTGGTTATCTTCCTTGAGGACATTTATCTTTTGAAAGAAATCACCAAGAAAAACACAAACCTTGTTTTGTGTTTGGTTAATGCCAATGGCTCTATGAGCATACTCCTGATTGAATAGATTTTTTGGAAAATTTTAAAGGATAGTATAATTATTTGTTTGATAGATAAAACAGACAGGAGGAAAAGGGGGATATAAAGGTTTTTTATTATTAATTATTTAATTTATCACTCAAATATTTATTGAACATGGATTACATAGGAGCTATCAGCAAGTGTAAAACACCTTTAAAAGGCATGTCAAGTGAAAGAAGTTACACACAAAGACCACATATCATATGATGCTGTTTATATGAAATGTCTGCAATGGGAAAATCCATAGAGACAAGAGGTAGATTCCCAGTTTCATGGTTCTAAAGGGTATGTGGAGTCAGTAAGGGAAAGTAGGGAGTGGCAGGTTATGGGCACTGGGTTTCTTTGGGGGTATTGCATGGCTATCATGAATGCTCTGCAGGGATTGCTCTGGTCACGTGAGAATTACAATAGGATATTCAGGAACAAAAGAGTTAATCAGGGCCTGGTGGCATGTGGGAAGTTAGAGACAGCAGTAGGGATAGGAAGGTGTGCAGTGGGAATAGCAGGAACAGAGTGAGCAAAGACTGGTGTAGGGGAGATGCTGCACATCTCAGGAGCCCGAGGAAGAAGCACAAAGCACGGGAAGAGTGAATCAGGGAGGCTGCTACTCGGCTCTGTGGGGAATGAGTTTTTAATATAATAGCTGTATAGAGAGGTAATTCACATACCACACAGTTCATTTCCTTCCTTCCTTCCTTCCTTCCTTCCTTCCTTCCTTCCTTCCTTCCTTCCTTCCTTCCTTCCTTCCTTCCTCCCTCCCGCCCTCCTTCCCTGCCCTTCCCGTCCCTGCCCTTTCCCCCCCCCTTTTTTTTTTTAGAAAGAGTCTCACTCTCTTGCCCAGCCTAGAGTGCTGTGGCATTAGCCTAGCTCACAGCAACCTCACATTCCTGGGTTCAAGGGATTCTTCTGCTTCAGCCTCCCAAGTAGCTTTGATTACAGTCCCCCCACAACTCCCTGCTAATTTTTTTTCTATTTTTGGTAGAGACAGGGTCTCCCTCTTGCTCAAGCTGGTCTATAACTCCTGAGTTCTGTGATCCTCCCATCTCTGTCTCCCAGAGCACTGGGATTACAGGTGTGAGCCACCACACCTGGCCTAATCCACCATTTTAAAGTGTGTAATTCATTGGTTTTTAGTATATTCACAGAGCTGTACAATCATATCAGTTGCAGAATATTTTTATCACCCCACCCCCAAGAAACCCCGTGCCCTTTACCTGTCATTCCCCATTTTTCCTTCCTGACTCCTGCATTCTTTCCCTTGGGATCAGGAAACCAGGAATCTACTTCCTATCTCTATGAATCTGCTCTTTATCGACATTTCACATACGTGGGTCATATGAAAGGTGGCCTTTGGGTCCAGCTTCTTTCACTTATGTTTTCTAAGGTCTATCCATGTTGTAGCATGTAGCAACAATAATTCTCACACAATTACTGGTTTTATGGCTAAGTAGATGTTGCTAATACCTCATTAGTTGTGGTATGGTGATTTCAGTGGCTTCTAAAGATACCTCACAGACTTTAAGTCCTAAAATAAGCTCATATTTAAGACAATAGAAAAATGAAATTATATCCTAACTATTAATGGCTATTCTTAAAAACATTTAAATATAATGCAGTGGAATTATTATGCATGTGTCCAACTGTGACCTCTAAAATAGGATAACATATTTTGTTGAAGAAATAATAACTCCAGCATTTTTTATTGCTTAATCTTTTGCGACATTATCAGAGTACATAAACATAATATATTTTATAAACAGCTTATAAACAGGTTGACAAACATTCATTATACTTTCCCACTAATGGATAAAAATAAGTTTTGGTGATGGTGTGTAGGAATTTGTGTGTGTGTGTAAGCATTTGGACCTATATCTATAGAAAGGATTGCATGGGACAAAGTTAACTTCCTTTAAATATTTTTAATTCTTTCAAAACAATATTCAGTGTAATCTTGCCTTTTTCTTTTTTTTTATGACAAGATAAAAAAGATAGAAGTAGAATCTCATAGTAATTACTTTTCTTTCCTTGCTATATGAGAAACTCACCCTGGAAAATAATCTGCTGTCAGATTACTATGAATTGCACAAAGTGAAAATATGGTCCAACAGCGTGCTTTTCCACCCAGCTGTCACTTGTTTCCTGGCTAAAAAGCTCATCTTTTCTTTCCCTAAGTGTATAGCACAGTGGGAAGAGTGCAAACTTCGAATTAGAAAGAACTGGCAAGAACGGAATGTAAATTATGACCTTGTGACCCACACACTGAGGCGTTGGGTAATTATTTAAACTCACTGAACTTGCATTTCATCATTTATGAAATACGAGTGATGACATCTTTGTTTGGGGACTCCTGGGAGCATTAAATTAGGGCACTGTGTAAGCACCCAGTAGAGTAGCTGGCACATAGTAGGAGCTCAATAAATAGTAGCTAATAAAGAAGGAAGGTTTTGCTTCCAGGTGGCACAAATGAGTCTTCAGGTGCTTTGTTTTGCCTTCAATGAGAAAATTGTGTTCCTTTGTTGCCAAGAAATGTGCTTAATATTCTCCTCACTCAGCCAATCAAGCATTGGAGTTACAATCTGAGCTGTAACTTTTCTGCCTCATTAAATCCTGTCTGCACCTGAGATTATTAAGTATATATCTCAACAAATATTTCTGATGTTAAACAGGGCTCCGTGGTTTGCACTATAGAGGCTTAATAAAATGACTAACACCAGTCACTTCTCTCAAGCAATTTGGACTATGAGTTTGATGAGTAGCAGTTTAGATACTTCAGGTCACAAAGCACTGAGGTGGGCTCAGGTTACCTCAGAGGGTGAGAACATTTGGTTATTTTCTCATTGATGCCACAGCAAGACGCTATGGAGATCTGGGCATCATTCAAAATGCACAGTAACTTTATTGCTCAATACATCTTCAGCTGTCTACCAAGCTAGATTTTCAAGAAGTTTTGCTATCCTTATGTCTCTTGTTATGAATCAGAGCTCCCACTCTTAATGCAATAGCTTCTCCTCTTGCTACTCCTGGCTTAGCTATCTTTCTTGAGTTCAGTCTTTTCAAGAGGGAAGATCTGGTTAGATTTCTGGTGAGAATCCAGTGTTGAGAACCCCTGGCAGAATGGCTCTTGGGACAAGTCACCACATGACTACAATTCCCCTGTGGTTTACTGCTACTACCTTGCTCCTAGAGCAATCCTGATTCAATTAGCTATGGCTGAAGCTGTGGGTTCTAGGGTTCCAAGTGTGGCAACCCAAGTTTTGACAGGTAGAGGAGGTTAAATAATTTAGACCTTTCTTCTGTAGAAGTGAATTGGTATCTATCAACACAGGGAGTTTGAGGAGCATGCCGGGAGTCTAAGGCAATGTGTGGAGAAGCTGCTCTGTTAGGATGGGCCATCAGAGTGGAAGGATGTACAGTATCAGTCACAAATTGTGGCTTTATACAAGGATCATTAGGAAAGTTTTGAGATACATAAAAATTAAGAAATGTAAAATCTATACAGAAGGAAACAAATGAAACCCTCCCAGCAACACGCATGAGCCAAGGACATTGAAACTTGTGTAGGGGGATCATAAAGGATGCTGAAGTTTCTTGGAAGTGAAATAATGGACCATAATACAGTCTGTCTGAAAACTTTTCACAGTGATAGACAAGTCATATGGTACTCTTAAGGATACATTTAGTGAATGCTATGTGAAATGTTGAAAGAAGAGATAGCACTTGGTCTACAAGATTGGGAAAGTTAGTGGGGAATGCAGATGCAGGAAAAAAAAAACTCTTATTTTTGGATTTCCAGCCCAGTTATCAGGTTCCTAGGGCCTCTCCTCCACTTTGAAAAGGCTCTCTAGGTCCTCCTTTTCTTTTACTGGTTGGAATATATTTGATTAAGGAATTGCTGAGAATTCAAAATCCTATAGTTATGGTTCCTGGGAAAACTCTATTTTAGTATATTGATTTCTAAAGTATCATAATTTTTTCCTGTGATATTTATTGCTTTATGAGGATGAAGAAAGCTGTGGCCAAATGGAGTTTTGGAAACATTGTGGATTGGGATAGGCTCTGCTATGGTAACAAATTATTTTTCAAATATCTGTAGCTTAACTTAATTCTTGCTTACGCAAATATCTATGGTAGCGGGAGAACTATCCAGGGCAGCTGGCTCCTACCTCATGTCTCAGTGATCCATGCCACCTCTATGACATAGCTCTGCCTTTGTAATGGAATGCCATAGTGATCTCACAGGAAGTGAGATCTGGGAGGTCACTTAGGAGATTTCTATCATCTCAGCATGAAGTGACATATATCACATCCATTCATATCCCATTGATTGAAGCTAGTCACAGGGACCTGACTAATGGCAAGAGGCTGAGAATCTTCCATTTGCCCAGAAAAGGTATGAAAACCCAGCTATGCATGAGCAGGAGCAATCTCTACCCTCTGAATCAAACTGCATTTTGTTTTTATAACTGCAGGACATTTTTTTGGTGGTATCATACTTTGTTTTCAAGATGGACCCATTCTTCGCAGTTTTTTATAAATCCATTTGTTCATAAAACTCTTCCTTCATGGAATATCTTATAGCACTGCTATTCTATGGGTATATTTTGATAAACATGAGATACTTTGTACATTTTTTCTCACTGCTGCCATAAACATCAAGTCTCCTAATCTCCTTTTTTTGGTGGTATTATTTTGTAAGCCTTTATTATCATGGCAATTGCTGTAAGTATACTGTTTGCCAGTAGAATTCTCAGACTAGTCTCAGCATCTGCAAAGAGCACATTCTGAAAGGCCAAACAAGCAAACTGTTGAAACATAACAGAAGTAACTCCCAGGTGACAGGACAGAGTTGCAATCTGGTGGTAGTTTTGCTCCTGTTGTTTTCACAGTCCAGTGGCCCTTTATTTCAGAAGAAGAGGAAATAAAAATATTATCACTCATGTGAAATAACAGTTGTCACCAGGTTTCTTTGTGCTAAAAGGTGACATCATCATCAATAAAGCAAGTACCAGAGATGTCAGCTGTTGTTAAACTTAGTTGGACTTTCAGTTTATCAAAGAACAGTCACTGATTCCTGATAAATGTGAGGCCCATTTCTGGGCTCTGAGGAAAGTAGAATGACATAAGCAACTTAACATTGTACATGGTAAGGGGCAAAATTACTTGTTGCTGAACTGACAATAAATATCATTCAATATGGAAGATATATGTGTCTACAAACATAAAATGTTAAGGAGCAAGAAATGGATATGGTGATAATTATTACAGATGTTACAATGTATTAGAGACAAATTTGAATTGAATAACTGCAGATATAATAGTATAAAAACAACATGAAATAAATGTTCTGAGGGATTGGGATACATGAAATCCTATAATAAGGAGGCTGGTGAAGCCAGGGTTATGAGACTGAGTCTGAGCTCCCAAAATGATAAGGAGCTAGAAATCTCAGGGTTGACAATATAATTTGAACTTACATTTGTGTGACTCTCTATACCCTTAATTGTATAGTTTTATCTTTTAATGTGAAAGAGTTCTTTGACCCAAACTATTCAAGGACTTCATCCTTAGAAAAATCTAAGTGAAACCTGTTAAGTTTATTTTTAGAGACAGCGTCTTGCTCTATTTTCCAGGCTAGCATACAGTGGTGCTATCATCGTTGATGGTAACTTTGAACTCATGGACCCAAGTGATCCTCCCAGCTCAGCCTCCAGAGTAGTCAGGACTACAGGAGCATGCCACCGTGGCTAGCTAGTGCATTTATTTTTATTTCTTGATAGGAATGGGGCCATCCTTTGTTGTCCAGGCTGGTCTTGAACCTGTGGCTTCAAGTGATCCTCCTACCTCAGCCTTCTAAAATGCTGGGATTACAGACATAAGCCACCATGCCCAGCCAAGTTTAATCATCAGCTTCCTGGTAGTATCAAGCCCAATTAGCAGCTGATTCCAACATTTACGTTACTTTGTTCTCCCTAGAACCTGGGTCCTGTTGAAGTTCCCCAGGTAAACTCTGATTAGGCAGTTGTAAGAAAGTTCATAGATGGTGGGATATTGCTCTTCAGGAAGAATCTGACTGATGGCTCAAACCAGGAGTAGGCCAAAAACATTTCAAGATCTAGATAGCAAATATTTCAGACATTACTGAATATGGAGTTTCTTCTATGACTCAGCTCTGTTGTAGCACAAAAAGAACAGAAGACAATCTAGGCGGTCCCTAGGTCATGACAAGATATGTTCCTGAGAATGTCTTTGGGTAGGATTTATGTATAACTAGGATCCCTTGTAAATAGCACATATATGATAATGACAATGGTAATAATAATAACATGACAATGGCTCATATGGGGTAATGATAACACAGTATAATACTATAATAATAATAATATCACTGTATTGTAATATTGAGTTACAGAAAACATTGTGCTCTTTCTTTTAATTCAGAGAAATAGAATATATATATTTAAAAAACTCATGCAAAAAGATTAAACAGGAGATAGGAGAAATTTCAAAAGAGAACATTAAAGGCTAACACCTAATGTTGCATCAATGCTAGGCTAATAGGAATGATACACTTATTTTGATCCTCTAACCAAATCAATAATCTTTCCATTTCAATAATTAATCCACTATGCCGCTTAGTAATAATTGATGTTTTCATTGGAGCATGTCCTTTCACATGTTCCATTATTCCTACTTTATCCTTTATAATTGCCCTGATAGTTGAGTGTCTGAATCTTGATGCTTTCCCAAATGGTGGCATCCAGCCTTTCCACAAATGCTTAATCATTTCAACTTTCATTTTCATTGTAATCACCTTTCTCTTCACTACAGGTTCTCCTGGACTTGTAGTGGACTTTCACGTTGGAGGCATGGTCGTAAGAGTAAACACAGACTCACAAAATCAAGTAAAAAAGTTAGGAGAAAAATGTATGTAAGTGACCATATAAATAACGGGACTGACTGCAAGTGCTAGCATAAAAATGCTGCACCAATGAGCCACTTGTGCCACATGAGTTCGTTCACATGTGTAGAAGACGATAGTTCCCAAATTATTAATTCATTTATTTAATTATAAATTATACTTATGGGAAGTCTTGAGAACTTGCTAACAAGTACAGAATGCCATAAGTCTGGCCATCTGTAACTTGGAGAATGCCTGTGCATAAATGAATTGGTGAGACTGTTTCAATAAAACTTTATTTAGACAATCAAGTGGCAAAAAGGACTTGGCCCATGGGTCATAGTTTACAGACTCTTGGCTTAATCTACAATCTCTGAATAAATGATTCTCTATTCTCTATTCTTTATTTTTCTCAAATAAAGGAAGGTACTTTTTGTGACATCACTTTGGTATTTCAAGCCAGATAAGCAAAGGGCATGCAATTTTAGGAATATCAGAAAAACTTTTGGCCCTTTAAATTAAAAACACTCTTTATTTATTCCTAGCTGATGTTTCAAACTTTCTTTATAGTGTAGTATCTACCTTAGGTCTTTAAATCTATGCTATATAACAAATTTCTATAGAAAGAAGGATACTTTATTTCAGCATAAACACTGTGGTGTGAAGAAAGGCTTTAGAATGAGTTTTGAATGAAGGGAAAGACTCTCTGAAGACCAGCACACTTGGAGGCAACAGAAATGTAATAGTGCCAATGGAATATGTCCCCTGCTCTATAACTCTTATGGGTCTGACACTGATTGGAATTTTAGTGGAATATGCTGACAGTTGGATACAAATATCATGATGACTGTAATTACACTCTCTCTCCCATAGTGGAGGGGACCACATTTTAACATTCTATGTGGGGATTCCCCACACAACTTCATACCTGGTAGGTTCTCAGTATATTGACTATGTATTAAAGAATTGAAAAGAAGAAAGAAAGAATGAGTAAACAAAAGCTAAGAATGATGTTACTTGTTTGTATAATGCATCAGTTGATATTCAAAATTAAGGTAAATGTAAATATTTATATGTCTGAGTAATGTTAAAATGATTATTTTATAATAAATAAAGTTGTCTGGTTGTCTTAGTATGATCCACTGCTACCTGTTTAGTAAAGTACCACAAATTCAGTAATTTATAAATAATAAAAAACTATTTTCATAGTTCTGGATGCTGGAAAGTCTAAGAGTAAGGTGCCAGCAGGTTTGATGTCTGGCGAGGGCCCAGTCCTTGCTTCCAAGACAGTGCTTTGAGCGCTATGTCTGCACATGGCACACAGTGAAAGGGCAAAAGCAGATTGAAATCTGTGTGAAGCCTCGATCATGAGGCGATGCTCTCAGGATTTAATTACCACATAAATTCCCCACCTCTTATCACATTGGTGGAGTTTCAACATATAAATTTTGGAGGTAACCTTCAGATAAATAGCATAGTCTATAAAGGCAATGTATTTTTACTGCATTATCTTCTGAATCTTGAATACCTTCTGGTTCAACCACTTCTATTGAGAGCCATAATGGTACTTCTGAAGACATGGGGAAAATGTGGACTCAACCCATACATAGCCTTTGAACATTGCTCTCTGATATTTTTCCATAAAATCAACTGATTTTCTTGTTATTTACTTTGTAGACCATAGAATGAAATAACACATATGTTCTAGAATCAGCCAGAACCACATTAAAATATGAGTTATTCAATCACTAGCTTTGTGAACTTAGCCCAGTTATTTATTCTCTAATATCTCAGTTTCTTTCTGTATAAAATGAAAGTAATCATAATTTTTAGCTCAGTGTTAAATTAGAGAACTTTCTGCCATAAAGAGTACAGAAAACTCTGCCTAGCATATAGGAATTGGTCAACAAATACTTACCATAATGATAATGTTAGTGAGTTCTGTCAATCAGAATATGATTTTTTATTTTCTTAATGAAAGCAGTGGTACTAGATAAGCCATTAAAGTGTATGTATCAGGTGGGGCCTGTGGCTCAAAGGAGTTGGGTACCCAGCCCCATATACCAGGGGTGGTGGGTTCATAACCCAGCCCTGGCCAAAAACTGCAATAAATAAATAATCAAACAAACAAACAAAATAAATAAAGTGTATGTACTGTGTGTTATGAGATTTGAGAAAACTATGGAGAGCTTTTTCTTTGAAAGAGATTTAATATTTTGTTTGAATCATAAGATAAAAAATAAACAATCCTCCTCAAGAAAGAGAAGGATATCCACTTAGCACAAGAGTACAAACTATACATGTTGCTTATTTAAAACATTTTAAGTATGTATAAGCTGGAGGAAATTTGGGAAAAAAACATGAAAAGATCATACATTATCCATCTAGCTTTTAAGATTTCCTGATCTTTCTTTGCAGCACAATTTGAGAAGTAATTTGTTAAGGTCTCACTATTCTCAACATCGTCATCTGGTTTGAATTTGAATTCAAGCAGGTTCTGCGTTAGAATTGTCTAGTACTGGCTCGGCATCTGTAGCACAGTGGTTACAGTGCCAGCCACATACACCGAGGATGGCATGTTCAAACCTGACCCGGGCCATCTAAACAACTGCAACAAAAAAGTAGCCAGGCATTGTGGCAGACAACTGTAGTCCTAGCTACTTGGGAGGCTGAGGTAAGAATTGCTTAAGCCCAAGAGTTTGAGGTTGATGTGAGCTGTGACTCCATGGCACTCTACCCAGGGCAACAGCTTGAGACTCTGTCTCAAAAAAGAAAAAAAGAAAAAAAAAAAAAGAATTGTCTAGTGTAGTTTATGTCGGTTAAGTAAATGCTGCGTTCAATGAAATATGAAACATATATAAGCACAGGCCTTGTCTAATGGATTAATGATGGAGCTGTGTGATTATTTTTCTGTAGTCAGGAATCTATGGTTAGCAGGATAGCATGACCACTAATAAATACACACACACACACACATACACACACTCTTACCATTGTCTTGTTGTCATTCATTTACACAAGACATGTCTGTTAAGCCTTTTCAACATGGCAAGTACTAGAGATACTACAGAAATCAAGACAGAAGTGGTATTTATCCTCATGCTCTAGTACGAGAAGATATTTAGTATCAGGAGAATGATGTTGAGAGTTCTATGGGCACACGTGGCTGCCAACTCAATTATGGTCACTCAGAAACAGAATTTAGAAGCTGGCTAGGGAGTAATAAACTAGCAGGAAAAAATAGAGAAAAGGCTAAATAATGATCAGTGAACTAACAAGAATAAATGATGGATTAGTTCCCATTACTGCACAATAGTCACCTACCAATTCAGATCTGTTCTCCAGGGCTCTGGTTCTACCAACATGGAATTTTTTTAAAATTTTATTTTCCACAATCTTTTATTCATAAAGTTTTACTACTTGGGAAGTTGCACCCTCTTTTCTCTCTATCCCCAAGTCATATCCATTTATTAAGGAGCCTTTCTTCCTCCAGGAATCCTCGAAAAATCCAGCCCTCAAAAAGCTACTGCCCTGACCTCCCTATTTCCCACACAGGGGGGACCATGTCACACAATTTTGTGCTTAGCTACTAGTTAAGATAACTGGTGCTTAATTATAGTCTACCCATGTCTTTCATTTTCTCTTCATTAATAATATGCTAAAGGAGTTACTTTTCTGAAGTAGGTCATGTGAGGAAGTAAGTGGGTAGATGGGGGTATGTACAGGTAAGAGAAAGTAGGAATGAGCTATCCCATTGCCTTTAAAGAACTTGCTAACAATTAGTGGTGATATGTCATTTATGCAAATAGCCATGGGTTGCATTGTGGTCCCCGGAAAGATATGTTGAAGTCCTAAACCCTAGAATCTAAGAAGGTGGCCTCATCTGGGAATAAGGTCTTGGTAGATGTAATCACATTAAGATGAGGTCATATTGAGTTAAAGTTGTTCCTAATCCAATAATTACTTAGTGATGTCCTTATAAGAGGAAAAGAAACATAGAAACAAACATAGAAACATAGGAAAAATGGCACGCGATAGCAGCGGCAGAGATTGAAGTGACATATCTACAAGCCACCAAACACTAAGGGTTGCTGGGAACACTGGAAGCTAAGAGGAAGGTGTGACCCTCCCAACACCTTGATTTCAAATTTCTGGCCATCAGAACTGTGACAAAATACGTTTCTATTGTTTTAAACCCTCCAGTTTATGGACGTAGTTTGTTAGGACAGCCCTAGGAAATGAACACATCATGGTAATACCAAGGGAGTGAATGAGGAAACAGTTGGGCAGTTTAATTTTTTGGATATTCTGAGAAGGGAGCAGTCCTCACTGTAAGAGGTTGGTGGTATATTGAGAGGAGTTTCACAAGTGGGCCTTGGTCTGGAGGATGAGCAGCATTTGGACATCTAACATGGGAAGGAAAAAGAAATTACGTGACAACTTTAGAAAATAGTATAAATAAAGGCATAGAAACATACAAGTAGAATCAGCCATACTGTGGGTTGTGTCTAGGGAGAATTAGGTGCTCTAGTTTTACTAGAATAATTTGTTCTTTTTTTTTTTTTTTTTTTTGAGTGAAAAAGCAGTGGAATATCAGCCTGGAGAAGCAGATTGAGGCTAGACCAGAGGCATAAGACCTGTAGGAGAGGCATAAGGAAGTCTATCCCTGTCCACTCAGCAGCCAGAGACAGAGGGGAGCCGGCAGTGACAGCACCTAGGCTTTGGGAGAACTGAGCTGCCGCCAGTACTGTTTGTGCTGAGCAGTGGTTCCCCAGCTGAACTGTGCAGCCGGATCACCTGGAGGATTCATCATAACACAGGTTGCTGGGCTCCATCCTTGGAGTGTCTGATGCAATTGCTCTTGGGTGAGACCCAAGGGCTAGCATTTATGAAGTATACAATGTATATCAAGCACTATGTACAGATTACCTAGTTAAACTTTAGTACCAATCTAAAGGTGGTGAGGTGGGTATTACTGTTTGTTTAATAAGGGGGAAAGTGAAGCTAAGAGAGGATGAATAATTACCTGAGGACACACAGTGAGTAAGGTGTTTACCCAGGATTTGGTCCTGGTGGCCAGATTCCAGAGCCTAGATCCTAAACCCTATTAGGCATGCAAGGGTACATGTCAGATCTATTAGTATAGAGTATAGATGTCTTAACACAAAACTAAGTAATTGAGATGAGGTATGTATTAACCAGTGTGATGTAAGCATTCCTAATTCTATATGAAACCAGCACATTGTACCCCATAAATGCATTCATGTATACATGATCTATGTGTTTATGATTTCATTAAAAAAATGAAAAAAAAAAAAAAGAAAAGCCAGGTGCCTAATAGAGGAAAATTAGATGAGGCTGTAGAAAATACACTCACCCTTAAATCCACCATGTAGTGATAGGCACTGCTAACCTGTTAGTGTCTGTCTTTTGTAATTTCTAGCCTACTCCTTATACAGACATGGATCAAACTCTATGGCTTGTGTTGTTATAACTTTTTTAAAAATTAAAACTTCAAAATAAATTAATATTATCATGAGCAATTTCCTTAAATGCCCTTCTACAAGATCAGTGTTAATGGCAATTTCTTTTCCTCTTTTATGACTGTGCCATACTTCACTTAACTCTTCTTTTCCAGTTGGGCATCTAGAAATATTTCATCCTGTTGATGAATACTAACCTGAAATAGACACTTTGGTGCTTAGAACTTTGAATTTGTTGGAAGTGATAAAAATATCTGGTTAGGGCAGTGCCTGTGGCTCAGTGTGTAGGGCGACGGCCCCATATACCTAGGGTGGCAGGTTCAAACCCAGCCTGACCAAACTGCAGCAAAAATAGCCGGGTATTGTGGCGAGCGCCTGTAGTCCCAGCTATTCGGGAGGCTGAGGCAAGAGAATCGCCTAAGCCCGGAAGTTAGAGGTTGCTGTGAGCTGTGTGACGCCACAGCACTCTACCCAGGGCGATAAAGTCTCTACAAAAAACAAACAAACAAACAAAAAATCGTCTGAGTAAATTCTCCCCTTTAATGGGGGAGAAAGCCAAGGCCCAGGAACGGCAAAGCAGCTTTTTCATGTTCGCCAGCTGTCAACACTGACCGCTGTCTGCTCATCCGTCCACTCGCTGAATGCGAGCGAGTGCGTACTGTGTGCAAGGCGCCAGTCTGCCTGCAGGGAGCGCAGCAGTGCCCAAAACAGACCAAAGACCCTGCTGTCAGTGGGGTGAACAGATGATGGGGGGATTCCTAACCTGTTTCTACTGCCCCACATTGTTAGTTTTTGAGACTACTTGATTTCTTATATCAAAGATGCCCGACAAATCTAACTGTTCAATATAAGGCACAACTTTTTTTCCACTGAGTATCTACCAAGGGAAAACTGTGTCTTGCTATTCAAAATGAACTGCTGAGACCCCCTTCCAGGCATTTTATTCTTTCTTTTATTTATTTATTTTTTTAGAGACAGTGTCTCACTTTGGTATAGTGCTGTGAGGTCACAGCTCACAGCAATCTCCAGCTCTTGGGCTTAGGTGATTTTCTTGCCTCAGCCTCCCATGTAGCTGGGACTACAGGCGCCTGCCACAATGCCTGGCTATTTTTTGTTGCAGTTTGGCAGGGGCCAAGTTTGAACCCGCCACCTTTGGTATGTGGGGCCGGCATCCTACCCACTGAGCCACAGGCACCACCCTATCCACTTCCAGGCATTTTCCATCCACTGCCCAGAAGTATTTAGGGTTGCCTTCCCAATTTCTGACACCCTCCCTCTCCTGCTCCCCTCCTCATACTTGAAGAAACACTTTTTGTCTTCCATAAAAGATTCCAGTCAAGCTGGAAAATGTTTTCTTTTGTTTGTCCAGGAGCCACCCACAGCTGAAAGATGAAGATGACAGAGGATATGCAGGTGTTTCTAGCATGAACAGACCTGCACATAGGATCTGAATTTAATCTCTTTCCTTGTTCTGATGAATATTCCTCCACAATGGAAGAGGCTGGGCACAGTGACTCAAGCCTGTAATCCTAGCTCTGTGGAAGGTTGAGATGGGTAGATTGTGTGAGCAAGAGTGAGACCCTATCTGTACTGAAAATAGAAAAACTAGCCAGGCATTATGGAGGGCACCTGTAGTCCCAGCTACTTGGGAGGATGAGGCAAGAGGATCACTTGAACCCAAGACTTTGTGGTTGCTGTGAGCTATGACACCACAGCATTCTACTGAGGGTGACCAAATTAGACTCTGTTTCAAAAATAAATAAATAAATAAATAACCTGGAAGAATCTGATCAAGCAAGCAGTGCAAGTTTAGATATGGACTCTGAAGTATAAAGTACTATTCCATGTGTTATTTTTTGGCTCAAAAAAAAATCTATCTTTTTGGCTCAAATGTGGAATCAGGCCACGTAATTGGGCATGGATCAGAAAACCCAGGATTCAGGGCTTTCCATTACCACATACTGACTTGAGTATATTATATAACTTTTATAAATCTCAGTATCTTTATCTATAAAAGGAGATAATTATATATAATTCATATAACTTTGCACTTCTTTGTAATAACACTAGCTATAATTATAGCTTGTGTACTGGGTGACTTTGCTAAGTCACCAACTATCTCCCTTCTCCCAGGACTGAGAAAGTTATTCTCCAGGGTGTCAAACTTTCAGTGCTAAACCCAGGAAAGACCCAAGCAACTCAGAGTTGGTCACATTGAGTTATGCAAGAAGCATGAAGAAACATGTTAATATGTGTTTTGCCTCCTATATTTTATGCTTCATACAAGCAGGGACTGTGCCTGTTTTACTCTAAGCAAAGTACCTGATGCATATTAAGCACTTAGTAAATATTTGTTGAATAAATGTGGATTCATAGGATCCAATGAAAACTAAGTTATAATAATGTTGTCTAATTGGGAGCATGGCATATTGAAAATGCTTCATAAAAACAAGAACATTTTGTTATTTTTTTGTGAGCATCCTCTAATCTCATGGTCTTTTTTTTTTTTTTTTAGGCAATTTTATGTTATCATGACTACCTTTTGCCTGCCTGTGTAAGTTTCATAAGATAATTAGGAAACATAAGGGATACCATTAGATAACAATTCTGTTATTTTAGGAATTGAGGCATTTGAAAGTAATTGATCCTAAGGTGTTTCTTGAAGTTTTCCTTTGTGAGTTTTCCTGTTTGCTTTTCTACTTTGAAATGCTAATTCCACCATTCCCTTTTGTCTTACGCTGCTTTTAATTTGGGAATGGATTTTACCATCTATCCATATAGCTTTAACAGAGTAGATGAAGTAGGTAAGTTGGTAAGCCGGAACAGCAGAATTAGGGTGGCTATTTGAGAGCTTCTATGGTGACAGAGGAGAAACGTAACTCGTGTCTCTGGTAGTCCAGTAAACTGATTGCAAGACTGTTCTTTATTTCCTGTTGACTTCCATTGGATATCTGTTGCTGTGAATTGTAATAAACCTATCTTCATTCTGGGAATAATATCACAGAAGGAATGCAAAGTGAGTATCTTGAAGCATAGCATTTTGATGAGCAAAGTGTCAAATGGTGTATAGGAATAATGATGCCATCATAAGGGAAATTGTCTGCAGAACTATTGGAACTCTAAACACTGGTTTCCTTTAAAGAATAGAGCTGTTCTTAATATAGCATATAATACGTGGTGGACTCAAGCATGTGCTTTCCCTTATGTTATCTCATTTAATTCCCCTAAAGGTTGTTTTTGATGCAGTTTCTTTATCTCAGATGGATGAGGAAGTTGAAAATCTTGTTCAAGTTTGCAGTGACAGCTAATCATCTGAGATGTCAAACCAGATGTGTTTCACGGTGGAACATGTGTTCTTTTCTCCCATAGCATGCTGTGGTTATTTGCTTAATAAACTAGTACTTTTTCCCTGCCAGGCTCTTTGCCAGATGTGATTCAGGGTAGAGCAAAACAGATGCACAACCTGCCCTCATATCACTTACTGTTTACTTAAGTGCCACAGTTTAATGAAATTGTCTCCCATGGTCCCCAGGGTTTCGTTTTGAAGACCTTATGAGAGGTGCGGTGCTTGTCATATATATGTGTATAATATACTCAGTAATTGTTAGCTGGCATTACTGCTAGTATGTTATGACACAAATATATAATTATACATTTCATTATGTGCTAGGAAGGAAAAGCACATGGAATTGTGAAAACAGATAAGGGAGGACCGAGGACCAGATCTAGCCTGGGAGGTGGATGAGAGCTTACCTGGGAAAGGCAGAAAGAGGGGACAGAGGGCCATCTAGGAGGGGTGGCAAGTACACAGCTCTGAGGCTGGACAGTGGAAGCAAGGGGTGTGGAAACTGTGAAACTGAACTGTGATCATTTTCTGCTCCGTGTCTCTCCCAAATCCAAGTATTTCTTGAAGTCTTTGTATTCCTCTGTGACACCCACACAGTTCTCAGATTCTAATTCCCTAAACTCCATAAGGACTCAATTTTGTCCTTCAGATTTATCTGAAATGGAAGCCACCTATGCGAGCTTATTCAGAGACTTACCTAAGGACACAAAGAACTCTTGCTTCTGTTGTGTTCCACCTTCACAAATTCTATCCATAGGCTAGGTCGCTTGTTGATGGGCTGTGATTTAAATTCCAGCAGACATCTCTGTCTAAGAGAGAAGAGATAATTGGGAATGAGTCATTGTCTTTTTAAAGAGCAAACAGTGAAGTCTAGAAAATTTGCAGACACAGGTCTTGCGCATGTTAATTCTCTGCCAATGTAGATAGACTAGGCTACCTAAAAAGAGATTCCCCAGGGGTATTAAAGACCAAAAATAATCATGTTAAAAAGAAAACTTTTCTAGGAAACATAATACTTATCTTATCAATGTAGACTTATTGCATCTGTAGTGGCTTCAGAGTGCAGAGAAAAGAGGGGGTTAAAAAACTGCAGGAAATGTATAGAACAAATAAAATTTGAAGAGAGTCAGAGGTTCATGAGACTCCTAAAAAGAAAACCAGAGAGGACACAAGACTTCCTATAGCCATCATAATCTTCTTTCATGTCTAATGTGTAGGTTATTCTGAACCTGGCAGACTGAATAGAGGTTAGAGACCAGGGAAATGGATTTTCTTGTAAAACCTAGAGCTAGTGGAAAACTTGAAATCATAACACCAATGAGAAAGTATCCTTTTCTGAAATCTATGTCCTTAGTGCAATTGTGAGAAAGCATTAGCGAGACCTCAAGGTAATGAGGCAAGGAGACAGTCTACAAAATACCCGAGCAGTACTTTTCAAAAGCATCCGGGTCCTGGAAGACAAGGCTGGCTGGAGAAGCTCCACGGCTGTTGCAGGAGACTGTAGACATGGCAGCTAAACGCAGTGGGAAGTCCTGAAGTGGGGCCTGGAACAGGAAAGGGGTGTTTGTGGAAATTCTGATAAATTGGGGTAAAGTCTATAGTTTAGTATTATACTAATATTAATTCACATTTTTCATAAATGTAACATGGCTGTATGAGAGGTTGATGTTAGGGGAAATTATTAGGGTATATATTATTATATATAGGAACTCTACTATATTTTCAACTTTTCTATAAATCTAAAATTATTTCAAAATAGGAAAATTTAAAAAAAATGTCTACACACACATAAAGTACCTGGCTAAAGCTTTTCCTTTACAGGTAAAGAAAGCAAAATTTACAGAGGCAGCGTGCCCACCAGCATGCTTTATTCTGTTCCTGACTTTGTTAAATGAGGAATGAGGGGATTAAAAATGTATCTCCCCTCACCCTGCACCCTGAGGATCTTTGCTCTAGGTTCCTTGAGAAGTCTCGGAAGATCCTACAAAGGGCGTTTTTCATGGTATTACATGATGTTAATGTTATTATTAAGGCTGTTTTGATTTTTCTTCAAACTAACATTATTTTCACAAATGTGCAGAATGACTCACATTAGGTAAAAAGCCAAATCCTCAGCATGGCCAAGAAAACCCTGTCCATTTTGGTCTCTGATCACTTTTCCTTGGGCTCCTTCTTTCTCTTTTTCTAATTCAGTCATCCTTGTCTTCTTTCTGAGAAAAGAAATGGCACTTCTCTGCCTCCGAACCTTTCTGTCTTTCTGGAAGATGGTATCTATGCCCCCATATGCACATAGACAGCTGGGATCCACATTCAAATCTCACCTTCCTCTAGGAAGCCTGGCTTAATAGCCCTCCCCCCTCGGCCCCACACCCACTGTGAGCCCCAGCTAGACCATTTAGAGTTTCGCTGCCATGATACCTGGAGCCCCTCTAGTGAAACCACCACCACACTTAGTTCTGAGCGCTCCTCCTGCCTTCTACTACACACGATTAATATATGAATTTATAACTGACAATATTGATTTCTAATTTTAAAAGAAGATTTCAAGTAACTATCTGCTATTTTTATCCCTGTACACCGCCACTGAAGATCCTCAGCATCTAGAACCAAAATTAGATATAATATGCCTCCATTGATGAGGAGAACAGAAAGTTTCTCGGGGGAGTTTTCTTTTTGCATGATAATATTTAAGCATGTGCCATTTCTCACAAAATCCTGGCTGTATTTCTAGGGCCTACAAGGGTAAAGGTAGGTGGTAGACATTTCAGCTATTTTTTGTACAAATATTACAACAAAAGTTAGACAATTGGAACATTTGTCTAAAAAATCAGCTAGGCAATTAAGGAATAGCAGCACTTGGAAATCTGACATAACTACTCCTACTTGTAGACTGAAATAATCCTATCTTCTCATGTCACCCTCTGTACCTGTCTGGGCATCCACTGAAGCTCCTTGCACCACCTAGAGAACAGTTTCCTTTTCCCATTTCAGGATCGTGAAAGAGAAAGAAAAGCAGCATGTCAAGGGAAATATATTTGCAGAAAAGATTCAGTTGGCTCTTGTCTTGACTGCTGTATAAAAGAAAAAAAGATCCTCTAAACTACTCTAGAAATGAAAAGAGATCGATGTTCAGTCCCTTCAGATTTTTCTGAATGGCACACTGAAGATAAGTTACAGCGAGCGTCAGGCCATTTATAGGAGCGGCAGGTTCCAGACAAGGGTTGTTTGGAGTTTTTGTTGTTTTGTGTTATTTATGTATGTATGTATTTATTTATTTTGGTGGGGGAGGAGTACACAAATAAGGAAGTAGCAGAGTGTGGCGCTCTAAGATAACACTGTTAGGAGAGAGCGGTCCTCAAGCTCCTAATGTGGGCTTCGACCCGCCAGTGGCAAGAGCAGGAAGTGATACGGAGGTAAGCTCTGTGTAAATAATCATCACTGTCATCACCTGTGTTTCACCCCTTGCATATTCCTTTTGGTAACACTGAGCAGACCATTTTATAGGTGAGTTTATTGAGATTTTATATGGCACTGCTGTGGTATAACCAGAGGAAGATTCACTGACGAAGCTTAAGCTTTAGTTCTCCTGTGTGCAAGAGCCCCTTCTAAGGATGTCCACTTAATTTTGTGTTTATGGGTGGTGCCCATACCTGGGTGGGTAGGGTGCCAGCCACACACACCCAGGCTAGCAGGTTTGAATCTGGCCTGAGCCTGCTAAACAACAATGACAACTGAAACAAACAAAAAAAAAGCCAGGCATTGTGTTGGGCGCCTGTAGTCCCAGCTACTTTGGAGGCTGAGGGTAGAGAATGGCTTAAGCCCAAAAGTTTGGGGTTGCTGTGAGCTGTGGCGCCAGAACACTCTACCGAGGGCAACATAGTGAGACTCTCTCAAAAAAAAAAAAAAAAAAAAAAAAGTGTTTATGGTTTTGTATTCTCTCTTTCGCAAAGAGCATTCTCACAAATTGCGTAAGTTTCAGGCCCTACAAAATCTGGATCTGCCCCTGATTATAATTATCTAGTAGAGGAAGCCAAATAAAAATACTAGTGTTGAGTACACAACAAGCCAGCTGACACATGTTTTTATGCCTCAGGGGAGCCTGTGCCACGAATACACTGCATACCAAGTAGGAACTGATTAGATCCGTGCTGAATTAAAATCGGGGACTGTGACAGCCACCACTTTACACTGTTCTGCATTTGCTGTCAGAGCAAATGGGCCCAAAGACCTAGATGGCGTGGTGTAGTGTTCAGGATCTCCCTTGTAGTTTTGAGGGATAGCGTTTGACCCTCCCGCGAGTATGAACAGATGCATGCCTTCATTTCCATTTAGATGACATTTTTAATCTCTTACAGTAAGGCACCTACTATTAAGTCTTACATCAAATTATTTTAGAGCTTTTAACATCCTCTACTGAATCTGGTGCCATCCTGATGGAGCTTGGTCCTATGATGTGTAAACCACTAATATAGTGATTTACTGGCTGAAGACCCATTTTGATTTTATAGTAGGCTATTAATAAAATACCATCAGGTTTACAATCTTAATTCAAAGAAGGGAAGCTTCTTGGGATTTTCCTCTTTGTTGTCCTGAGGCATGAACTATGATGTTCTGTGTCTCTTTTGGAAGTATCATATTTTGAAATATTATGTCTTCTTGGAATCTTTCCAGCATCAGCTCAATGTTAGGACTTGTAAAAGTATTATCAACTGTGTATTTATGGGCAAGTTATACCCATTATCCCTCTATAAGTTATGAAGCAACTGAAGAGTCAACAGAAGCATCTAAGATAATCTGGAAAAGATGGGCTGGACCATCAGCGCCTCTGAATCAGGCCCATTTACCACAGGGTGGCATCCTGAGTCCTGGAATGGGCTGATGGCTTTATACTCTGGTTACTCTCTTTCCTTATTGGTGAGATTATTATGTTCTTAACTGGTCATGAATGAACATGGAGGGGTAGCAGCATAGACAGAAATTTTCTTGCTAATATTTACAAAAAGGTAGAAGTTGCTGTTTTGTGGAAAAAGGTAGAAGTACCAGAAGAGAGATTGTGCTGGTAAGGGGTAGGGGAAGAGTACTCCTGTATACATCAAGTTCTTTCATTAATCTCCAGTGGTATTGAAGTGATTTGTTTATTTATTCATTATCAAATACTAGTCTTATAAAATCTCTAGAAATGGTGTGTTTTTTACACTGATAAGAAAGATGACGTGTTTGAAGAGGGTGTGTTCACTTCAAAATGATAAACCCTTGAGAAATGAAGCATTTCCTGTGTCAGATGTCAGAAGGATGCCTGTTATAAAGAAAATCATAATGCAAAATAGAAATGGGTTTTCCTGAATCTGAAGTTTTATAGACTAAGGATTTTGAATTTATAAGTAATTAAAAGAGTTGCCTTGGTAATGGAAAATAATAATCATAGAACCTCCACTTTTAAATAATTATTGTGTCAGATACCCTGAAAGTGTCACTTGCCTTATCAAATTGTGATTCTTTTTTTATGAAAGCCCCTATTATGACTCATTTCACAGATAACAGAACTGAGGAACTGAAAGGCAAAGACACTTACCCCAACCCCATGACTAACAAAAGGTAGATCCAGTAATTTAACACAAATCAGATGCTGTAGCTTGTTCTTAATTGCTTCCAATTTTTGCTCTGTAGTAGAGTAGGTCAGAAGTTAACATACTCTAAACAAAAGTAAGGCAAGATAAGGATGGTCACTTCATATTTGTTAAAGGTAGCATTCAACATGATGAGATTTCAATTATTAACATTTATGCACCCAACCAGAATGCACCTAAATTTATAAGAGAGATTCTAACAGACACGAGCAACTTGATTTCCTCCAGCTCCCTAATAGTCGGACATTTTAACACTCCTTTTGGCAGTGTTGGATAGATCCTCCAGTAAGAAACTAAGCAAACACATTTTGGATTTACACTTAACCATTCAACAATTGGATTTAACAGGCATCTACAGAACATTTCATCCTAACAAAACTGAATACACATTCTTCTCATCAGTCCATGGAACATCCTCCAAAATCAATCACATCTTAGGTCACAAGTATAACCTAAGCAAATTTAAAAGAATAGAAATTATTCCTTGCATCTTCTTGGACCATCATGGAATAAAAGTTGAACTCAATAACAATAGGAATCTGCATACTCATACAAAACCATGGAAGTTCAATAACCTTATGCTGAATGATAGCTGGGTATTACCAAATTTTTAGAACAAAATGATAATGAAGACATGAATTATCGGAACCTCTGGGATACCGCAAAGGCAGTTCTAAGAGGGAAATTTATAGCACTGCAAGCCTTCTTCGAGGGAATGGAAAGAGAGGAAGTTAACAACTTAATGGGACATCTCAAGCAACTGGAAAAGGAAGAACATTCCAATTCCAAGTCCAGCAGAAGACAAGAAATAACCAAATTAGAGCAGAATTAAATGAACTTGAAATAAAAGGATTATACAACAGATTAATAGATCAAAAAGTTGTTTTTTTGAAAAGGTCAATAAAATAGATAAACCTTTGGCTAACCTAACCAGGAAAAAAAGAGCAAAATCTCTAATTTCATCAGACAGAAATGGTAAAGATGAATAACAACAGACTCCTCAAAAACTCAAAAAATTCTTAATGAATATTACAAGAAATTCTACTCTCAGAAATATGAAAATCTGAAGGAAATAGACCAATATTTGGAAGCACACTACCTTCCTAGATTTAGCCAGAATGAAGTAGAAATTTTGAACAGGCCTTTATCAAGTTCTGAAATAGCATCAACTATACAAAATCTCCCTAAAAAGAAAAGCCCAGGAGGGACCAGATGGCTTCACATCAGAATTCTACCAAACCTTTAAAGAGGAACTAGTACTTATATTATTCAACCTTTTCCAAAATATAGAAAAAGAAGGAATACTATCCAACACATTCTATGAAACAAACATCACCTTGATCCCCAAACCAGGAAAAGACCCAACAAGAAAAGAAAATTATAGACCAATATCTCTAATGAATAGTGATGTAAGCATATTCAATAAAATCCCAGCAAACAGAATCCAGCAACATATTAAATAAGTTATACATCATGACCAAGTTGGTTTTGTCCCAGAATCTCAAGGCTGGTTCAACATACGTAAATTTATAAATAATAATTCATCACATAAACAATTTAAAAAACAAAGACCAAATGATTCTCTCTCAATTGATGCAGAAAAAGTATTTGATAATATCCAGCATCCTTTCATGATCAGAACACTTAAGAAAATTGGTATAGAAGGGTATTTCTTAAACTGATAGAGGCCATCTACAGCAAACCTATAGCCAATATTGTATTGAATAGAGTTAAATTGAAATCATTTCCCCTCAGATCCGGAACCAGGCAAGGTTGCCCATTGTCTCCACTGCTCTTTAACATTGTAGTGGAAGTCTTAGCCATCACAATTAGGCAAGAAAAAGCAATCAAGGATATCCACATAGGGTCAGAAGAGATCAAACTTTCATTCTTCACAAATGATATGATTGTATATCTGGAAAACACCAGGAATTCTACTACAAAACTCTTAGAAGTGATCAAGGAATACAGCAATGTCTCAGGTTACAAAGTCAACACTCATAAATCTGTAGCCTTTTCATATGCCAACAATAGTCATGCTGAAAAAACAGTCAAGGACTCTATTCCATTCACAGTAGTGCCAAAGAAGATGAAATATTTGGGATTTTACCTAACAAAGGATGTGAAAGATCTCTATAAAGAGAACCATGAAACTCTAAGAAAAGAAATAGCTGAAGATGTTAACAAATGGAAAAACATACCATGCTCATGGCTTGGAAGAATCAACATTGTTAAAATGTCTATACTACCCAAAGCAATATATAATTTTAATGCAATGCCTATTAAAGCTCCACTGTCATACTTTAAAGATATCGAAAATATAATACTTCATTTTATATGGAATCAGAAAAAAACCTTGAATAGCCAAGACATTGCTCAGAAATAAAAACAAAACAGGAGGACTCATGCTACCAGACCTCAGACTATACTATAAATCGATAGTGATCAAAACAGCATAGTACTGGCCCCCAAACAGAGAGGTAGATGTATGGAACAGAATAGAGAACCAAGAGATGAACCCAGCTACTTATTTGTTATTTGATCTTTGACAAGCCAATTAAAAACATTCAGTGGGGAAAACATTCCCTATTTAACAAATTGTGCTGGGTGAACTGGCTGGTGACCTATAGAAGACTGAAACTGGACCCACACCTCTCACCATTAACTAAGATAGACTCTCACTGGATGAAAGATTTAAACTTAAGACATGAAACTATAAAAATACTAGAAGAGAGTGCAAGGAAAACATTTGAAGAAATCAGCCTGGAAGAATATTTTATGAGAAGGACCCCATGGGCAATTGAAGCAACACCAAAAATACATTACTGGGACCTGATAAAACTAAAAAGCTTCTAAACAGCCAAGAAAGACTGTAGGTAAAGCAAGCAGACATCCCTCAGAATGGGAGAAGATATTTGCAGGTTATGTCTCCAACAAAGGTTTAATAACCAGAATCCACAGAGAACTCATATTAGTAAGAAAAGAACAAGTGATCCCATCTCAGGCTGGGCAAAGGACTTGAAGACAAACTTCTTTGAAGAAGGTAGGCACAAGGCCTACAGACACATGAAAAAATGCTCATCATCCTTAACCATTAGAGAAATGCAAATCGAAACTACTTTGAGATATCATCTAACTCCAGTAAGATTAGCCCACATCACAAAATCCCCAAACCAGAGATTTTGGCATGGATGTGGAGAGCAAGGGAATACTTTTGCAGTGCTGGTGGGAATGCAAGCTAATACATTTCTTTTGGAAAGATGTTTGGAGAACACTTGGGGATCTAAAAATAGACCTGCCATTTGATCCTCCAATTCCTCTACTAGGTTTATATCCAGAAGACAAAAAATCACATTATAACAAAGATATTTGTACCAGAATGTTTATTGCAGCCCCATTAAAATTGCTAAGTTGTGGAAGAAGCCCAAGTGCCTATTAACCCACGAATGTTGGTATATGTACACCATAGAATATTACGCAGTCTTAAAGAAAGATGGAGACACTACCTCTTTCATATTTACATGGATGGAGCTGGAACATATTCTTCTTAGCAGAGTATCTCAAGAATGGAAGAAAAAGTATCCAATGTACTCAGCCCTACTACGAAACCAAATTTTATTAATAGCTTTTGTATGAAAGCTATAACCCAATTATAGCCCAAGAATATGGGAAAGGGAGGGGAGGGGAGGAGGGAGGATGGGTGAAGGTAATTGGTGGGACCACACCTATGGTGTATCTTACAAGGGTACATGTAAAATTACTAGGTGTAGAATATAAATGTCTTAACACAATAACTAAGAAAATGTCGTGAAGGCTATGTTAACCAGTTTGATGAAAATATTTCAAATTGTATATAAAACCAGCTCATTGTACCTCATGATTGCATTAATGTACCCAGCTATGATTTAATAAAAAAAAAAAAAAAAAAAAAAGAAGCAGAAGAAAAATAAGAAGTTAACATATTCTAAATGTCTTTCTGGAGAAGAACAAGAGACAAGACTTGAAATTTCCAGTGTTTCTAAATGCATTCTGAGACTGGAATAGAGCCATATTGTTCCTAAATAAGATCCTTTGCCTTAAGAAAATGAAATTGGATGGCACCTTCCTCTAGCTTAGACACAGACATCGAAGCCCAATTGTTTCACCTTGACTTTTTTTTTCTCCACCAGATGGAAAATTGGGCAATTCCTCAATTAAATGTCATCAATCCTCTTGCATCTCCAGTAGCCAATGCCTCGTTTCTCAGAGGTTTGGCAAAATTTCACTTCTGTACTATCTCATTTTCTTGGCTCAGCCCTTGAAAAGTGGGGGCAAAGACACAACTTTTAGCTGGCAGTTTCTTGTTTCTTAAGACATTTTCTCAGTAGAGAAAGAGCAATTGTACTGCTTGAAAACAGCTTTTTTTTTTTTTTTTTTTCAGTCACCTGGTGCATGATTGTGGAAACCTTCAGTTCTCATTCAGTATTTCAACCCTTCTGGCAGAGACTAGAAGGAAAAGATTTCTTCTTTGTATTTTAAATTAACAAACCAAACCTACCCATTTTAGAGCCAGTTGGGAAAACACAGTAAAATCCAAGACTCTTTAGAAAGGAATTATTACCATGTTTAGAAAGCTGGCATCCATTTCAATAAGTATTAACTATACTTTCAACGGTTTTGTACAAAGAAAATGGCAAACCCTAGATCTGTCAGTTAACCAACAAACATTTATTCAGTGCCTACCAAGAGTAAAACACTGTGGAGATTATGGAAATTTTTTAAAAAGGACTCTCCCCCATGGGACCATATAAGTTATTTAGGGAGAGAATTTATACACATTAAAATAACTGAGGGTTAGATGTTTGTAGGGATTCAGTCGAAGAGCCATCACGCACCCTGCATTTTCAGTGGAAGGGCCTATTTGCTCTGCTCTGAAGAAGTCAGATAATAAATCTTAGAATAATTAGAATTAGAGAAAGGTCTTTAAGAAGAGATAAAATTCAGATAATTGGTGAGGAAGAAAGAATAGAACATTTCAGTAAGAGAGAGTGGAATACTCCAGCCTATGTCTTTGAGCACATTTGATGCCCTCAAAAGGCTGTTGAGTGGAATAAAATCAAAATGTCATATTTTAATTATGGCCCTTCACTGTCATGCCTGATAGTTTTCGGAATGCTTTCATGGTCAAGCTGGAAGAGACTATTATTCTTTTTAATATTTAGAGGAATATTTTCATAGGAAGGCTGGATTAATTTGCCTGGCAAGTTTCATTTGAATTAGTTAGATTGAATCAGGGGTTGCTTCAGCTAGAAATGAATGGAAGCTTGGGGCCCAGCAGACAATTGATGCTTGTAGTCGCTCTCTTTTTTATAAGGCAGCTCTTCTCACAGATAGCTGTTTGATCATAACTATGGCTGATTCACTGGGGAAAAGGTGAGATAATGGAAATAGTTGAGAGTAAGGCATTAAAAGCAGAAGTATTTCATAAGTTGACAAGATTTCTTTTTCAAAAGAAAGACTTGCTATCAATTATGTTAAGTATGTTCTTTGTAGAAAATCAACGAATAAAGACCTGAACAATTAAAAATTGATCAAATTGCTATTACTAAAGAATACTATAATACTTTATATCATTCCATTTGTACACACACACATAAATATACATACACATCCACAGAGAATCCTACTTCATTTTCTGATGCTACAATGAAATACAATATTCTGGACAATTTATACAGAAAAGAAGTTTATTTGCCTGATGGTTCTAAAGACTGGGAAGTCCAAGGGCATGTTGCCAGTATCTGCTCAGCATCTGGTGATGGCTTTATTGCTTATCATTCCACGGCAGAAGGACAAACATGTGAGACAGAATAGTCAGCCAGAAGTGGATGCCATAACAAAATGCCACAGATTGAGTGGCTCAAACAACAGAACTGTAGTTTCTTCATGTTCTGCAGGCTGGATATCCCAGATACAGGTTGGTTAAGAAAACAAACATACTAAACTTATAAACTAGAGGGGGCAGCAATTAAAAAGGAAACAATGTATGAGGTTGCACAATTAAGTTCGCAAACTCATGTTTTAAAAAAAAAAAAAAGTGCTAGGTTGGCTTGGCGCCTGTAACTCAGTGGTTAGGGTGCTGGCCACATACACCAGGGCTGGCGGGTTTGAATCTGGCCTGGGCCTGCTAAACAACAATGGCAACTACAAAAAAAGTAGCAGGACATTGTGGCAGGCACCTGTAGTCCCAGTTACTTGGGAGGCTGAGGCAAGAGAATTGCTTAAGACCAAGAGTTTGAGATTGCTGTGACCTGTGACTCCAGGACAATCTACTGAGGGCAACATAGTGACACTCTGTCTTAAAAAAAAAAAAGTGCTATGTGCCTCATTGCCAAAAACCACTGTGATCACCTTTGAAGTACTCCCCTCAGCTATCTGGGCACCATAGTGATATTCAGAAATTAGGTATATTGTGCTTTTTCTAAGATGAGTTCACAAACTTAATTGTCCAATCTTGTATAAATCAGCATGTGTGGCATGAAGGAGGCAACACTGTGCCGTTGGAAGGCTTAGCAGGAAGGTTAACCAGATAAACCTGAAGAAGGGGCAGGAGCCAGCCCTGCCTGCCTGTTTGGGGCCTATGGTCTGTGCTGGGTGGGGACTAGGGAAGGGTTGTTCTGATCAGAGGGGGAGGGATGCAAAATGCTGGTGGAGCTAGAGGGAGGGGGTGAGGGAGGAAGAGTTGGTATATTCAGATGGTGGGAGGGAACTCAGTGTTACAGGTGACAGGGCAGAGGTTGGCAGGAATCAGATCACAGGGCACTGCAGATCCCAAGGAGGCCTCTGAACTGTGTGCTAAGTGTGATAGAAAGAAGACTTGGGGCTTGGAGATTTTAAAAGATTATTATAAGCGTTATGAGAACAGTAGACTGCTTGACCAGGGCTGTCTGGAAGGTTCATGAAATAGGCTATGTGAAAGATATGGAAATGAAGAAATGTGAACCCAGAATATATTTTGGTGGTAGAAACAACAGCGCTTATAGATGGAAAACATATGGAAAATAAATAACAGTGCCTGGCAGGGCTGGTGCATAATTTGTACAAGGGGGTTGTATGTGGGGTTCCTTATTCAATGAGTAGGAAAAGAGTGCCTTTAAAGGTACTGAAATGTAAAACTGTTTCCTTCCTTCTGTGTTCTCTCTCAATGGTGTTTTATTTCCTATTTAACACTACACTTTCTTGGGCACAAGAATCTTGCAGGACAAAGTTCAGATTCTCACTGGTACCTTGGGGTTCTGCATAGAGATGTAGTGAAGGCACAGTGGGGCCAACAAATTGTGCCCTCACTGACCAAGGGGAAGTCAATCTCCTAGGTCCATAGACTTGTGCCTCAACTACTGCCAACAAGCAACCCCCAAGGTCATCGCAACGTTTGCACCAGGGCATACTTTGTACACAGATAGGGGGTGGGCAAGAGCCTTGCCCCCACTTAATAGCTCAGGAAATACAATATGGTACTGCCAGGTGGGACAGTTACAGCCACTGCCATGCCCTGCCTGGGACACCATAGAGTGGCGGAGGTGTGCTCACTCTGGCCCCTTTCCTTTCCCAGCCCCTGCTGAGGATGAAGGACCACAGTGGCACACAGCACCACTCCCAGGCTCCCCTCACCCGGCATGGTCACCATCCTGAGCAGAGGGCATGCATCACCACTCCCAGGCCCCGCTCACCCGGCATGGTCACCATCCTGAGCAGAGGGCAGGCAGCACCACTCCCAGACCCCCTTACCCGGCATGGTCAGCATCCTGAGCAGAGGGCATGCAGCACCACTCCTGGGCCCCACTCCCTAGCACAGTCACCATCCTGAACAGAGGGCAGTAGACGTGTTTGGGCAGTGACAGGAAGGGAGAAAGTGGGGGAGGCTTCGGATGCCAAGGAACCAAGGGAGGCAGTAGCACATGTGAGCCAAACTGCAAGTTCTTGGAATGTTCCACTGTCCCACCAAATTTCATTTGAAAGACACAAATTGGAAGATCAAATTAAAAGAATTTAAAGACTGCAACCACAGAACATTAAACTCCCAGAGTAGGACCCTCCTGAGCATGGGGCTCAGTGTGACTCCATTGGCCACACACTCATGAAGCCTGCTCCAAGTCCCAGGTTTGATGTTGGTGCCATGTACTGAGATGGGGGAAGACTGAAAATAATCCAGTCTGCAAGACATCCTCGTGCACTCAGGCTGATGGAACACAATACTTTATACAGGATAATTTAAAAAACAATGGAAATTTACTGCTCATAGTTGTAGAGGGCTGGCAAGTTCAAGGTCAAGGTGCTGGCAGATTCTGTACTCAGTGAGTGCATGCTTCTATTGGATGACATCTCCTTGCTTTGTCCTTGCATGACAGAAGGTGCAAAGGTGATCACTGAAGTGAACCCTCATGACTTAATCACTTCCCAAAGGCCTCATCTCTTAATAGTACCACATTAGATATTGGAATTCTGTATGTGAGTTAAGGGGAAAACAATATTCAAACGATCACACAGAGAAAATCTGGCCTTCGGTTTGACCATGCTAAATTACAGATGCTTTTGATGTATCTGGGTAAAGATGTCAAGTAAGAAATTGGAAATGTAAATCCAGAGCTTATTTAGTTCTGAAGGCTTTGAAATATTCAGGGTCATTATCTGATATTCCTATTAATTCTTTCTCACAAGATTAAAGTGTGACACAAAACATCTGGATATTAAATTCTAAAGTAATATGAATTTTCAGTACTTAAATAATTCAAAACATTTTTTGCAAACATTTCTGTATATTTTATTGAAACATTAGTGTATTTTCAAAGGCCTTTCTTTTTCTTTCTTTCTTTTTTTCTTTCTTTCTTTCTTTCTTTCTTTCTTTCTTTCTTTCTTTCTTTCTTTCTTTCTTTCTTTCTTTCTTTCTTTCTTTCTTTCTTTCTTTCTTTCTTTTTTTTTTTTTTTGAGACAGAACTTCAAGCTGTCACCCTGGATAGAGTGCTGTGCGCATCACAGCTCATAGCAACCTCCAACTCATGGGCTCAAGCAATTCTCCTGCCTCTGCCTTCCAAGTAGTTGGGACTACAGGCGCCTGCCACAACGCCCGGCTATTTTTTGGTTGCTGCTGTCATTGTTGTTTGGCAGGCCCGGGCTGGATTCACCCGCCAGCTCAGGTGTATATGGCTGGCGCCTTAGCCCTTGAGCCACAGGCCTTTCTTTTTCATATACTTTCTGATATTCATCACTCCATTTCTTCTGTGTTTTCTAAGTTCTAAATTGTATTTATGTTCTTAAATCTAATATTGTCTTGAATTATTCTGATTTCTAGTATATATAATTCTATTTTATGTTGTAAATAGACACACTGGGATACTATGCTTTTATTTTTCTTAAAAAAGACTCAGGACATGGGCTAGGTGTGGTGGCTCACTCCCTATAATTCCAGAACTTTGGGAGTCCAACAAGGGAGGCTGAGAATTCAAGACTAGCCTGAGTAATATGGTGAGACCTCATTTCTGCCAAAAAAAAAAAAATAATAATAATAATAAATAAAAATAAGTAAATAAATAGATCAAAGTTTGAGGGCAAGAGTCTATAATGTCAGCGTCTCAAAAGGCTGAGGTGAAAGGATTGCTTAAGGCCAAGGTTCAAGGCAGCATTGAGCTGTGACAGAGCCACTGAACTCTACCTTAGGTGACAGAGGGAGAGGCTGTCCCTTTGAGAAAACATGTGATACTGAGACTGAGTCTTTTGCCTCAAATATAAATTAAACTTGAAAACTCTGGCCAACATCTTTGTTGTTAATATTATTCTACACACTCAGTTTATAGGTATGTTTCACAATGAGCCTGTTTCAACCACTCTCCCCCTCCCCTGCTTGGTATGATAGAAGGTCAAGAATAATTTAGAAAAAACAAAAGTTCTACGCTTAAAGAAGTTACAGGATGTTTGTCTTCACGTGCTGTGTGAGAAAAATCTTCCTCCAGTGCTTTACCTATAGCAGTGCCAGTTTTCATTTATCTATTCCCCCATCCCAAAAATAATTCAGACCTTAGGCTATTTCTTTCTTGTTTCGACCCTCCCTTTCTCCCTCCCTTCTTCTCTTCACTGCCTCTGATAGATTCTGCAGAGAAGGGTTGTGACGATGGCTTCTCATTCCTGTGTGTCTTTGACATCTACCCTGGCCACCTCTGTCAGTAAATTGGGTTTCTTCCAAATGATGTCAGAGAAAACTAGAAATATGTTTATTAAAGTCTTTGGATTATTATTTTGTCTCCTCTTCCAGTTAATGCTATAAGAAGCCACTATGAGCAGGGACATAATTAGAAATTATGTTAAAAGTAAATCTCTCCTTGTAGTTGGACATGAATTTGAAGATTGTTACTCTGTGGTCACCCAGTCACAGTGACCTAGTTTTAACGAAGTACATCTCTCTTGTACCTGTACTACAGTTAGATGGCAAAGGAAGGGTATTTCAGAGAACAGTGTTCAGACTATACATTTTAATGGAAACCTACTCTAACAAACCTAATTTATGTAAAAATTAGATTTGAACTAGCTCGATGCCTTGTAAATAAGAGCCAGTCAGTAAATATTTGTAGGACTTAAATTAGGCATGCATCTCTTCCAGATTCAGAGCCATATACTCTGGTTCAACAGCCAGAAAAGAGTCTGAAAAATTAATTCAGCACGCAGATAGTAAAACTCATCATGATTAAAGCATGGTATTAGATGCTTATTGGATAAAATAAAGAATAAGTAAGTAGAATAACAGCCTTGACTTCTCAGGACTTAGAGAACACTAAAATGTTTAAAATGTATTAGAACTGTATTCTTTTGTAAAACTAAAGGAAAATTTTGAAAATCACATAGCCTAACCAATGTGGACTAGATTCATCAGTCAGAATTTGTGACAAAGTTGGGATTAGATAGTGCACTTTGTGCAGTGTTCATTCCTACTGTAACAATTGAGCTTTCCTTGAAAGTAGCTGTAAGAGTCCTCTTGTTGCAGTATCTATGGAATACTATGGCTGATACCTTCTTAGATTAAGATATTGTTCAAAGCAGTTTTATCAAGCCAGGATGAAAACTAGCTCATAACCAAGGAGGTTTGAAATAGTCAGTGCAAGTGGGTTATCTGTAAAGATCGTCATTAAAGCATTTGAGATTGTCATCTGTTGAAAACAGGTACCTACTAATAAAAATGATTAAATGGATTATTTCATAGGCATCAGAAATGAAACTGTAGAAGAACATTTAATGACATAGAAAAATGTTCACAAATGGAAAAATATGTAAGTTGGATGCAGTGGCTCACTGTAATCCCAGAACTCTGGGAGGCTGAAGTGGGTGGATTGCTTGAGCTTAGGAGTTTGAGACCAACCTGAGCAACAGCAAGACCTGATCTCTTAAATCAAAAAAGTAGCTGGATGTTGCGGTAGGGGCCTGTGGTTCCAGCTACTTGGGAGGCTGAGGCAAGAGAATCCCTTGAGCCCAGGAGTTTGAGGTTGCTGTGAGCTATGATGCCACAGCACTCTACCACAAGTAATAAAGTAAAACTCTGTCTCAAAAAAGAAAAAAAAAGAAAAAGAAAAAGTCATGTATAAAAACATACTGCATTATAATATCAACCCATTAATATATGCATTGCCTATCACTTGATATAGCAATTACTGTTTCAATTACTTCAAATTTATCCCAAAAACAAACTTGCAAAACTATAAAAAGATGCAAATAAAAGGCTATTTATTGCAGCAGTATTTTTTATAGCAAAAGATTTGAGACAACTTGAAAGTCCATCATTAGGGGAAAATGAGGAATTATGTTGGGGTCATTGACATGTGGAATATTTTGTGTATGAGGAAGGAAAAACAGCTGTGAGATAGTTGGGTTTAAAGGAAATCATTATAGGTCTCAATTTGATTTGTAAGTGTCAGATTGAATTTTGATGAGTTTATTTAGTAGCTGAGTCCTCAGAAAAGGGCTAGAAAAAAATGAACATCACTAAGTTAAGTTGGACTTTTTGGAAAAATTACTGATCCAGAAAGATCTGGGGTAGAAAATGTATGAACTGAATGTGGACCATCATCTTGTCATGAGAGCGAGAACAGAACATTATCAAAGCCTGATGAGAATACATCAAAAGGGGTAAGAAGCTGAGTTAGGCTGCTGCTGGCCAATGATGGAAGGATTTGGTCACCTATATATATAGTGGCCATAATGACTAGAAAAAATCAGATATGTCTAAATCCGTGAGTTCCTAAGAATGCTAAAAATAAGCACATTGTACCCCATAAATGCATTAGTGTATACATGATCTATGCGTTTATGATTTAATAAATAAAATAAAATAAAGAATGCTAAAAATAAACAACTTTCACTGATCACTTTTAGTATGATTAGGAACCAATTATTTTGAAAATAATAGATAAAGAGAAAGAATCAAGCATCCATCTTGCCCTTCTTATACTGACTACACCTTGAAGGAATCAGGACATTGAGGTGGAAAAGATACTCTTTTCAGAAATCTTCAAAAATTAAATGAGGAAAGCATTAGGCCATTTGACAGTGCATAATGTAATAATAGAAGTAATCATTAAGGTTGCTAACATCAGAAAAAGGGTCAACTGGAATATATGTGCTTTTTCATAGAAGAACACACCATATGTTATGCTACTCCCCAAATCAAAAATGATTCTGATCAAAACTGATAATTGGTATAATCACCAATTTCTATTAAATACAATACTATGAGGGTTAAATTAGTAACAGTCACATTGTGGGAAAGTCCAGGAGACATATCTAGTTTTTTCCTGAAACTATTTTATAAAAAATAAGATTGAAGCAAGGGGGAGCAAGAAACTATAGGTTAAAAGAGTTTTAAAGGGCTGAGTGCGGTGGTTCACACCTGTAATCCTAGCACTCTGGGAGACTGAGCCAGGTGGATTGCCTGAGCTCAGAAGTTCAACACCAGCCTGAGCAAGAGTGAGACCCTATCTCTAAAAATATTCAGGCTTTGTGGTGGGCTCCTGTAGTCCAGTTACAGGAAGCTGGGGCAAGAGAATCGCTTGAGCCCAAATGTTTGAGGTTGCTGTGAGCTAGGATGCCATAGCACTCTACTGGGGGTAACAAAGTGAGACTCTGTCTCAAAAAAAAGAAAGACTAAATAAATAAAAATAAAAGAGTTTTAAAGCCATTGATTCTAAAAGGTTAATTAATATGCATGTGAATCCTCTGGGATCTTGCTGAAATGCAGATTCTGCTTCAGTTGATTTGGGAAGACTGAGATTCAGCATTTGTGACAGGCTCCTAGGATTGCTGCTGGGCATTGACTACACTCGGAGTAGCTGAGGTTCAAGGTATATACTGACCAATAGCAGCATGTGGACCTAAAGTTTATCCTGGTTCAAACAACCTAAAAACATATTTATGAGACAATTAGAAATATGAACTTTAAATATGGATATCTAATTAAATTAACTTATGTTGAGTTTGTTGGTGGAATAATGATTTTAGTTTATGACTGATGAAAAGTAAATTTATAAAGATATGTAATGGCATATTTACAGTTGAAATGAGACGATGTCTGGGGTGGCTTCAAAATCACCTGGAGAAAGGAGCTGTGTAGGAGTGCAGCTGAAATGAGGTTGGTCATGAGTTAGTAACAGTGATTTGATGAGTGATGGATACATTTGATTTCTTTACACTAGTCTGCCTACTTCTGTATGTTTGAAATTTTCCAAGATAAAAATTATTTTTAAATATACACTGCCATTACAATGTTAAAAAGCAATGGAGACAATGGGCAGCCTTGTCTGGTTCCTGATCTGAGTGGAAATGATTTCAATTTAATTCCATTCAATATGATATTGGCTGTCGGTTTGCTGTAGATGGCCTCTATCAGTTTAAGAAATGTCCCTTCTATACCAATTTTCTTAAGTGTTCTGATCATGAAGGGATGTTGGATGTTATGAAAAGCTTTTCTGCATCAATTGAGAGAATCATATGGTCTTTTTTTTTTTTTTTAATTTGTTTATGTGCTGAATTACATTTATAGATTTACGTATATTGATCCAGCCTTGAGACCCTGGATAAAACCGACTTGGTCATGATGTATAATTTGTTTGATGTGTTGCTGGATTCTGTTTGTTAGGATCTTGTTGAATATTTTTGCTCTATATTCATTAGTGATATTGGTCTATAATTTTCTTTTCTTGTTGGGTCTTTTCCTGGTTTTGGCATCAGGGTGATGTTTGCTTCATAGAACGTGTTGGATAGTCTTCCTTCTTTTTTCTATCTTTTGGAACAGGTTGAGTAATATAGGTACTAATTCCTCTTTAAAGGTTTGGTAGAATTCTGACGTGAAACCATCTGGTCCCGGACTTTTCTTTTTGGGGAGGTTTTGTATGGTTGATTTTATTTCCGAACTTGAAATGGGCCTGTTCAACATTTTCACTTGATTCTGGTTGAGTCTTGGAAGGTGACGTGCTTCCAAGTATCGGTCGATTTCCTTCAGATTTTCATATTTCTGAGAGTAAAGTTTCTTGTAATATTCATTAAGGATTTTTTGCATTTCTGAGGAGTCTGTTGTTATTTCATCTTTGTCATTTCTGATTGATGGGATTAGAGATTTTACTCTTTTTTTCTTGATTAGGTTGGCCAAAGGTTTATCTATTTTGTTGACCTTTTCAAAAAAACAGCTTTTTGATTTATTGATGTGTTGTATTATTCTTTTGTTTTCAATT